>JAOTQR010108926.1:0-23690 GCA_025774065.1 Solanum ossicruentum | reverse complement strand
CAGCTGTCAACTGTCTTTTCTATGTAAATTCTAGGGTTATTTTGTAAATACTATATATAGTTTAAGTTAGGGTTTTACCAGGAGACATTTTACAATCTTCTTTTGAATCTTTTCTTAGTTTTTAGATTAGTCTATTGTTTTCTATTGGAAAACCCATTTTCGGGATTGCAAATATTTTTGTGTAATCATTGTTGATCAATCAAGCTTGTGGGTTTGCATCTTGTGGTGCCTATTTTCTTCATTGTTGTTAGTAAAATTCTCATTTTTGTCTTTTATGTGCATTTTTGCTTGTTTTGCCTTAGCCATAAGTAGTTAAGCACCCACAACTTGGGGGTGTAGGAACCATGGGTTGACTTGAGATAACCTAGGTTTATTGCATTTCTATGATTGGGGTTCTACATATATTGTCTATTCCCCTTTATTATGATTGTTGTTTGGTGGTGGCCAATACCAAACCCCGCCTATTATCATGATCCCGACCAAGGTAATGATGAATAGGAAAAGGGAAGTAGATGATAGGATTCGATCGATGTCATCTTGTCTAATCAACGAACCTGAGCAAGGGGAGGTTGAATGGGGCAATTGGTAACGATTAGTTGGCACACCATGGTTGCCGACTAAGAGCCATGGTGATATCGACCTTCACCTTCACAAGAGGGTCGGAAGAACCAAAGTTACCGTCCTACATGCTAATCTTCAATTGTGGATATATTTCCTAGGGTAATCGAGTCAACAAACCATGGGGAACATAATTCCCAAGTTGTCCCTAAAATTGAGTGCTTTCCCGCATAGTACTATAGTCGTAATTTTACTTTTGTTTTTGAATCACAAGAACACCCCCATTTAGATATTTTAGTTATTGATGCTTGAAATGATTAGTAGTGAAATCTTGTAGTCAAGCCTCGTATTCCCTATGGGTTCGACCCTAAACTTCGGTTAGGTTAATTGTTGATAGTGATCGCTTTCTTATTGGAGAGTGAACGTCATTAGTGACCAAGGATATGTAACGATATATTAAGAGACTTGCTTAGGGTGCCTTCGGGTTCCCCATGTGTCGTGTCACATCTAGGCCCTAGGCTACGGTCATGACAAGTGAAAGAACCCAATGGTTGAAAACCACATACCTTGACTTTGGGGAATTTCTTGAAGAAGATTTTAATGGAGACTTGAAGCTTGGATGAATTCCTTAAGATCCGGAAGAGATTTGGACACTTTAATTTTAAGAGAAATTTAGTCTAAGGGTTTGAGAGAGTATTGGGAATGTCTTGTATGATATGAAGGTGAAATATTGTTAAGTATAGGTATTTTGATGTATAGGAAGGATTAGTCCCAAGACCCAAAAGCCTTGCACCGAAACACAAAACTGGGCAAAATTATACCATCTCTGTGCCCTTGGCGCATTGCACCTGGGGCACGCTATCTCACTAGAAATCCCATTTTTGTTATTTTCAAATTTTGCTATGGTTGGTCTAAAATCGGTGTTAAACCCATTACCCACTCAATTTTTCCCCTCGAACAAGATTAGAAGTCAGATTTTTGATATCATGCACGAATTTTGACATATATGGAAATTATAATTCTGGGAACTTTTGAGGCACATTTTCGGGGCACTTTTTGGGGTCATTTCAATAATGCAGTATCAAAGAGCGCAAAAGCAATCACTATATGAAAAATATACCACTCATGTCCCCAAGCCTATGTTACAAGCCTACAACGTCCTATAGTGATCTTAATTCAACTGTTTGAATGTCACGATATAGAATATAAATTCAAGGCTAAAGTATTTTATACTGTGTTTGAATTTTTTTTGTGATTGTTTACTTAGTCATTGGAATTGAAAGAAAATATCAAAGTGTCCATAAAAGAGGACTTCTTTGTTTATGGGGTACTTGAGCAACATTGTTAATTCTAGATTGTCTTGATGATTATTAATTGTGTATGGGCCTTATTTATTGAAATCATTCTGTCATTTATTGATTTGCATGTATGTACTTAATAAAACATCACTTTTGTACTAATTTTGTTAAGGGTATTCTATGTTACCTGTGATATTATAGATATCATATGAATGATGTGTGTATGATTATTCTTACTGCTTATATTCGATGTAGTATGTCTCTTAAAGACAAACAATAATTTTAAGTTAAGGATGTTGAAGTACACCAAAATAAGACACTTTTGATGGTATAAACTTGGAGTTTTTTTATGTCCTCTACCACATTTTAGTAGATTTGATGTGCATATGTATTTCTTATTGATGGAAATACTAGCCCATCTACAGGTCGTAGTTTTATTCACAAACCATAGATGGTGCTTGTGGTTAAGATGTATAGTGCATTGGACCAATGGTGAAAACTACAAGGACTTTATATGATCTATGGTCCTGAGTACGACTCGTAAAAGGAGGTCCTGAATTGAAATAGTGAAATTGAACAGTCCAATCTAAAAAAGTAAAGTATAACTTGTAATTCATAGTACTCGAGCCATAGATTGAGGCTCATAGAAAGGCATGACTTGTTATAGTGCAGACTATGATGAATACCGCAAGCCATAAACAAAATTATGACTCGTAAAATGGATCGTGGAATATGTCAATTCTTGTTATCCTTGTTCAACTAGAACTTGATTTCTATGTCGATATATAGGACTTTTAGTTTTCCTGATCACATTTTGCACTTTCTTTACTCTATAACACAACTTGACATTGTGATATTATGGTTTCGAGTATGTTCGTATTTTTAGATGACTTTGATATTGAAATTCAAGTGACGATTTTGGATTTTCATTCTTCTTTTTTGCGTTGTAAGTTTACAATTATGCAAGAATCGATTATCATTGATAATAATACAATGAATATAAGTAGCTAAACCTACAACTAATATTGTGGAAACCATGAAGAATTAACAAAGTAAAATTGAATAATCAGTAATCCTTGAATAGTCTGATTGCATGTATTATTTATCACTTTGTTTTGATTGCTTTATAACAGTGGCTAACATTAGAAGTCACCTTATTCATAATTGTCGAACAGAGGACTAACGAATGGAAAAATAGCTAAATAACAAAGACTTGACATGATTACACTAATATAATTACTCTAAATCAACCTAGGGATGGCCAAATCTGGGACCATGGTAGAGTCTAGTGATGCATACACCCATAGATGAACCTAGTCACATGGTGATATTCATCAAATCACCGAACCTAGTGCTTTGATGAACATAACATACTACTTTTTCTAGTCACACACTAGAAAATGTTACAAATATGAGGTTATACCACATTATGAATTCATGGGGAATGAAATACCCTAGTTGCATTCCTTCACTGATTTATCAAATACATGCACACAAGCTGGTTTTAAATTAGGTTTTATTTATTGTTTTACTTAATTATCAACCACCTCCTAGAAATACGTCGGATTGATAATATAAACTCGCATAGTGAAATGCCCCATAATTGTAATTTCCTTATATCTCAAAATCTATGTGTGGTTTCAAAAATCTGACTTCATTTTCTCGATCAGGGGGCAAAATTAAGTGGGGATTGGGTATAACCCGAATTTTAGAGGAACAAAAGCAAAAAATAATTTTTGCTAATTTTTGAATTCCAATGGTAGTCCGCGCCCTGGCTGCGAAGCGCTATGGACGCGGAATAGTGTTGTTTGTTGTCCACGACTAGTCTGCATCACACCAGGGGTGTAGACTAGTGTAATATTTTTCTTAACTTTTCTTATGCGCCAAGTGCATTGGGGTCATTACTCCATGCCTACTAAAATATAAAATCGCCCATACTTAGCCATTTTTCAAGTCTATATCTCACAAAACCCTCTCTCAAACTTCTCTAAAACTCTATCAATTCACTCATTCAATTCTAAGAAATTCAATCACAACTTTGGGACTCAAGGTTTCATTTCAAGCTCTAATACTACTTCAAGTTCACCTCAAAGAATTCAAATCTAAGGTATGTGGGTTTCATCCATTGGATCCTTTCACCCATAGAGCCCAACCTTCCCTTTTCATGAAAATTGCATGTTTTCAAGCTGTATTACCTATGGGTGTATCTTATCATGGATTATGAATATAACTTATGTTAGAGGTTTTATGAAGTATTGATTGATTATGCAAGACTATCTATGTCAAGCTTATACCATGAATTAATTTTTGCCGTTGAGACTATAATGTTTTGATCTATGAAACTATGAACTCTTATGAGCTTTTGAATGGATTTGAAGGTACCCTACATGAGGCTTTTACTACATGTTGGTGGGTTGATTTGAATTAAGTTTACTCATCTTATTTCACTCTTAAATTGCATGATTATGAATAAGTGTCATGAAACCACCATATGGTTGATAAAATGTCAAGTCAAAACTTCTCAAGTTATTGATGATCTATTACATGATTTACAAGTCAAGTGACTTTATGATGATTAAGGGCTTTCAAGTCTATATTGAATTCATGAAAAGTATCTATGATTTTACAGTGTCAAGTTAAGCCTATTTCAAGATTTTTACCTAGTATGAGCCATTTATGTTAAAGCAAGGTTCATGAATGATTATGATCTACTCTCATGTTCAAATTAGGCTCGCTACTAGAGGCCAAGCATGTTTATAAGCTACTTAAGTCATGTTCTTCCAAGTTATTCATGTTATGATTAAAGTATGATTGTTTTATGTATTTCATGGGATTTGACTTAGCACCGATTGAGGCTTAAGATGGGGGCTTGACTTATGGGGTCCTTATATAAAGTCTTTTATCGCTAAACTATGTGCCACCATAGGATTATGATTATTACCCTTTCTATACTAGTGGATCCATCTAGTCATGTTATCATGTTTGATTTGCCTTGGCAAGTAGAGCACACTTAGCCGGGGGGTGTCATGCCCGGTCACCTGAATCGAGGCGGTGTTAGGCCTCAGAGTCCAAGTTATAGCTGCATAGTCTATGTCTATTGAGGTCACTTCCTACATATGGATGATCTATATATTGTGCAAGATGAATGATTTACAAGCATGATTTATTACGAGCATTGACCATGCATGCCATATTGAGATTATATATCTATTGTTTATGATTATGCATTTTGACAATATTGGCTCATGTCTTATTGCATTGGATCCTGCATACTTAGTACATATACTAATGCATACTCTATGCCTACATGGTATTACCATATAGGGACTAGAGTTCCATTTAATCATCCTCCACGTAGCTGGTTTAATACTTCAAAGATAAGCATTTGTGAGTCCTCAAGTCTGAGGACACTATCTACATTATTCTTGTGATTTTGAGACTTCATTATGTTGAACACTTGTTATTATAAGGGTGAGCTAGGAAAGGGTCTTGTCCCTCGCTCCATTCCATGTTAGAGGTGTTGTCGGATATTATGATGTACTTATGCTATGAGCTTGGCTCTTTTATGATTTTATGAATATCAAGAATTCTCTTAGTCCCACTTCCCATTTTATTATATCTCTTATTGTCGTTTACTTTGCTTCCCGATCAAGAATGTGTGATTGAAATACTAAAAGGCTTATTTGGGGTCCCTTTGGGTTCCCATTCTTTATGTCTCATTTAGGCCCTACTAGGAACTATCACGAGTCGTGGAGAGGTCCATGAGTCATGGAGGCATCCATAGGGTGATCCTTGGCCTTGATCATGGCATAATATGGCACAAGGAGTTTAAGGTTTTGTGGCCCTCTATCTAACCACCCACGAGTCATAGTCCTTACTATTGGCCGTGGAGGGGGCTCTTACTAGATGCCCTAGCCTTCAAGCAGAGATTTTGGCTAAGGTAGCCACTAGGAGAACCTATACGGGTTGTGTAGCCTACAACGAGCAAGGTGGGGTCTCGTGAAAACTACCACAAGCCATGGTGAGGTGTCTCATGAAGCCCTCACCCCAAAATATGATTCTAAGTTCAAATTACTATCTTGAAACTTGGGTCATTTATTGGAATGTCTTATGATCAGTGAAACTTTGCATAGACCATGAAGTCTTCAGCAATAATGTCCTTAGTTTGAAAATTTGTCTGTGTCTGAGGACCCTTACCATGTACCTTGTACGGTCCTTTGTCCCTTTTATGGACTGTGGTGCCTTGCCAGGAGACCCCTAGGCACTTTTTAGTGCTTGCTTCATTAATGGCTTTCTCAAAATTTTGGTTATTTTTAAGGGTCATTTGTGACTTTATAACTTATCATAAACCCCTGAAAAGACATATACTTTATCTTTATTCAATTTCATTCATTACACTTAGAACTCTAGAAATTTCTTTCTTCTAAGAACTCCTTTCAAGTGTGTCATTGAAGATTCTACTTGGGAATTCAAGGAGGGCTTTCTTCTTAATTCTTCTAGTTATCTAAGGTATGCGCGATTGATTCATGATCTATTTCAATCATAAATACCCAAAAGATTTTTTACTGTTTAATTTATGAATTTCAAGCTCACTTTGAATATGGGTCTTTAAATTAGTGATGATTTAATAAAAGTGAGATATAGGTTGCATTTAAGCCCTACTATGTTGAATTGCATTTATATTATGAAGGTTCGAATATGCATGTCCCTTTAAATTTTGAATCTATGCATGGATAATTTGAAGTATGCTTTATTTGACTATTTTTTCAAGACTTTAAAATAATTTCATTATAGTATGATGATTTAACTATGAATTCCTAGTATCCATGCTATTCATTCATTCCTCATGGTATATGCATTTATGAGCATTGATTTTCATGAGATTTATGATATGGGTTAAGACCAAATTATGTTTATGACTATGTTTTCAAGAGAAGTATGGGTATGACAAGAATGTCATCATATAATGTCAATGATAAGGCTCAGGAGCCCCAGGGCATGTTTACACTATTATGTACAAGTATCAAGGAGCTATTCCTATCTATGAAAGTATGACATGATGTATGATTTGGCTTTTTAGTCCAAGTGTGCATGATTATGAAGTATGTTTGGCCTTTGAGCCTATGTATGCATGAATATGATTTGAAAAGACATATGACACTTTTTCAAGCACATATATGTATAGGTATCCTTGTGGGTTCTTAACTTAGCACCGAATGAGATCAGAGGTGGGGGCTCGACACAAGAGGTCTGTATACAAAGTCTCCTTTCTCATCACTATATGCCTAGCATAGGTTTATGTTTATGCCCCTTTCTGAGATGATTATGAAAATGGTGTACCTTTGGCAAGTAGGTTACCACTTTATCCATTATGGGGAAGACAATGGATTTCCATATTATATCTCACTTGGTCTTATGCCGGTTGAGGTCACAACCTCGCTATCTACAAAGTATTTTGAATTTATGCATCATGGATTTCATGGCATATCGATATAATATTCTTTCTTACATACACTTCTTTTTATTTTTGTGTCCTTGTCATCTAATATTGGTTGCAGGTTAATATGTTCATAAGCATTTGAATGCTCACATAGCTAGTACATTCAAATGTACTAATGCATACTCTTTTGCCATCACGATCTAACCATGTAGGGACTCAAGACTATCTTTATCCATCTTTTGACGGTTAACTTATATTGTGAGACCTGCTAGTTGTAAGTTCTGTACTCTAAGGACAAAACCCACTTTCTATCTACCAATTATGTTATTTCCACATATGTCTTCACGATGAGGGTGAACCTAGGACATGTCTCAGCCGCCATCCTATTTATGACTTAGAGGCAGTGTTGAATATCATTTAAACTCCATGTATGGGTTTGTTATATGTTATGCTATTTTCTTATGGAGACTACGATTATATCTATCTCATGTTGTTGATGTTATGATGATATGTTCATTATGAGCTGTGGAAATGTGGAAAGTCCTAAGTCCCTTTTTATCCCCATAACGTGAGTCATACTTACGACCTGCCCCTTAGTTCATATATGTTATGTGTTATGAATCCATGTAAATCCCATCCCTATGGCATCCCTATAGTGTGCATCATACTTACTCATCCCTTAGAACTATGTGCTTGTTGTTCATTTATGCACCTTCAAACTGATGATGTGTATATGGATGCTATGAGGCTTGTTTGGGAACTCTAGGGTTCCTATTCACCTTGTCACTCTTAGGCTCTATGCCTAGGTCATGACAAGATTGGGATAAGAGCACTAAAGCTTTAAAATGATCCTTAGAGTCCAACATGCCCCGTTGAGTAGAGTCATGTTCATGGGTGTGAAGCGCACCAAACCTATGAGTGGGATACTATGATGGTGTTTTAGGAATTATCTCGCTTCTTTATGTCTAATGTCATGCTATGGACTATGTCTTAAGACTTTCTAACTTCGATGATGTCCTTGATACCTTATAGAGGGTACCTCCAAGAAGAGCCCTTCTACCAAGGTAGGCCCCAATTAATGAGGACCAAGTCCCTCAAGAGCCTATGGGGGAGCCGGTTACACAGGATGAATTTTGGACTGCCTTTGCCATGCTTTCCCAAGTGGTGACTAACTACGCTCGGAAGGGCAATCCTCCTCCTCATGCCTCCACTTCAGCTTTTAGAGTAAGGGATTTTACCCAGATGAATCCTCTGAAGTTTTATGGGTCAAAAGTTGACGAGGATGCGCAAGACCTCATTAATAAACTCTCTAAGGTGTTAACTATAATGGGTGTGACTTCAAAAGAGAAAGATGAACTAGCTACCTATCACTTCAAGATGTGGCTCAAGTGTACTACAACCAATGGTTGATGGAGAGGGTTGATGATGATAGGATTGGTTGGAAAGAGTTTAAGTCTTATCTTTCTAGACTGTTTCTTTCCTCTTGAGCTTAAGGATGACAAAATGACATAATTAATCAACCTTAAGCAAGGTGGTATGAGTGTGAGGAAATATTCCCTCAAATTTACAAAGCTCTCAAAATATGCTCCTATGCTAGCGGTTGATCCCCATGCAAGAATGCACAAGTTTATTTCTAGGATCTCTGATTTAGTTGTGAAAGAATGTTGTATGGCTATGCTTATTCAGGATATGTACATTTCCAAGCTTACGACTTATGCTAAAAAAATTGAAGGGGAGAAGCTTAAGGAGAGGAGGGTGAATGATTCCAAGAGAGCCCATTATGATGGTGGGTTTTCCAACTTTAGGAATGGTGGTGGAAATGTTCGCTTTTAGCAAGGTCAAGTTTCTAATGCAAGGTTTTCCATAGAGTGACTCCTCCCAAGGCACCTGTTGGAGATGGGCCAACACATCCTCGACGTGAAAAGTGTGGAAGGAGTCACTCGGGTGCATGTCTAAAAGATTCAGGTGCTTGCTACGGGTGTGGTGATATGGGCCACAAGATTACTAACTATCCTAAAGTTTCGAAGAAGTGTCAAGGCCAGAAGGATCTAGGTAACCAAGGGAAGGAAAGAGTTTCACAAGATGGTGCACCCAAAACAATGGGTTTTATGCCTTGCATGCTCGACAGGAAGTAGAGGAGACTCTGGATGTACTAACTATCATGTTAAAAGTCATTGCTTTTAATGCTTATGCTTTTCTTGATCCAAGAGTAAATTTATCTTTTGTGACTCCTCTTTTGGTTGTTAACTTTGAATTGAGTCTTGAAATCTTAAGGGAGCCCTTTTCAATTTATACCCTATTAGGTGAGTCTATTGTTTCCCAAATGGTCTATCGCGGTTGTGCTGTCTTCATCTTGCATCAAATGCTTCCATGTGATCTTGTGGAACTTGACATATTTGATTTTAATATTCTTCTCAAGATAGATAGATTACATATTTCTTATGCCTCTATTGATTTTAGAACCTACAATCTCAAGTTTCAATTTCCTAATGAGCCTATTCTTGAGTGAGAGGGTAGTGACTACTATTAAAGATTGATTTATTTTGCTATCTCAAAGCACAAAAAATGATTTCTAAAGGGTGCATCTATGATATAGTAAGGTTTAGAGATATGGGGTCTAAGTCACCTACTCTTGTCATTACATATCAATGGTCAGGAAACATGTAAAATACATAAAGTAGGAATAAGGGGAAAATGGGCTAAGCGATAGCTTGCAAAACATCATCATCAAGAGACAGAGTCAAGGCTCATATCATAGATACATAACTTATCCAACAAACACCTCTAAATACATAGATAAGAGCGGGGGCCAAGACAAGGTAATCGGTCTCCCCCTCATAGTCAAAATAGAACATAAAGTAGGGTGCCTCAATACAAAGCAAGGGAAAACATAGACCAAGGTCCCCGAAATAGAGGACTAACTATCTTGAGTAGCACCAACCTGGCAACGTGGAGGAGGGGATGATCAACTTGGGCTCCGATTCCTACATGCTGATATCATGTAGGCAAAAGTATACATCAGTAAGTTGAAATGTAATAAGTATGTAGGATCCAATGCAACAAGAAATAGGCATCATAATCGAAATGCGTAACAATAGGCAATAGGCATAATATAGCAATATGGCATGTATAACCAACACTAAAGTGAAACATGATTAAGGAACTTTTTCTCATATAAGACATCATATGTGTAGAATAGACCAAGCTGGATTTCTAAATATATAACCCTTTGGTAGGTTAGTGATGATGCCTTCCCCATCACTTAGGTGGTTGAGTGCTAACTCTCATCTATGTTGGTAATAATGCCACCCTATCACTATAGTGGAGAAGTACAAACCCTTCCCTAGGATGATGAGTACAAACCCCCAACTCGGTTAGTGATGATGATGCCCCATCTCGGTTAATGAGTACCTTCATCTCGGCTATTCGGATTCTTAGACCCCCCGGATTAGGCATGGTCTATTGCAAAACTTTATAGAACTTATAATATACATAAGCACAATTCATCATCACAACATCATTCATATCTTATCTCATGCTTTGGACCTTCATCTCCACAAGAAACCCTAGTCGGATATTTTATCAAACACTTTGGGAGGGTGTAATAGGGGTGAAAGACCATGCAATTTAGAGATGAAATCATGCAAATAATTTGTTATAAAACTATCAATCAACACCTTGCAACACCCCCAAGACATTCACATCAAAACCCCTCTTGAAACCCAACATTAGATCCAAGATTTAGAACTCAAAACATGCTAAAACAACCATACTTTCATGAACTCAAATCATTGTGCAATAAATTTCTTAATATACAAGACCCACATGTAAAATCAACTTTTAGTCATACAAATTGAGTAAATAAATAGATTAAGGCACCATGAGTGGAAAAACTCAATGGCTAAAACCTACATACCTTAGCCTTGGAGAAGTTCTTGGTGAAGATTGAAAATGAAGGCTTGAAACTTGAAGGAAATCCTTAGTTCCGGATGAGGGTTTTGAGAGTTGCATTTTTGAGTGAAAATATGGCTAAGTGTTTTGGAGAGTATTAGGAAATGTTTAGGATGATATAAGGGTGAAATTTGGCTAAGTATAGATAAAACACATTTGGGAACACTTGGGCCCAACACAGAATATTTTTGATGAACTAAAAAATACAGGCCCCAATTTAACACAGAGGCGCGTTATGAAAGCGACGTGAATTCCTCTCTGGAAATTTTGTTCTTGAAATTTCATAATTGCTAAACGTTTTCTCTTAAATCGGGTTTAGACTATTTTCCCCTTAATTTGGACCCCCTAAACAAGATTATAAACTCGAATTTTTGAAATAACAAATGAATTTTGAGATATATGAAAATTAAATTTCTAGGCATTCTGAGGCATGTTTTTAGGCTATTTTTAGGGTCGTTACAATATCTCCCCCTTAGAAAGATTCATCCTCATGAAGTCTCTTACCCTAGCTCCCAAGGTAGTAACATGTGAGGCTTGGTCCCCTTGATTGACTTGGTTGGCCACAACTTTAGCAAGCATAGTAAGAGCATCCCGGAGCTCACCATTGGTAGGTTGCTCCTTGGGAGTTAGGGCCCATCTTCCTCTAGTGTTTGGTATGATTTATCATAGAAAGGAACAATCGTTAGGGGGGAAAACTTATTATAACTATATAGTATGACTTAGAACATGAAGAAGGGAAACATTTCCTAAAACATCTCATAGCCTCCTATTCATTGTCATGGCACGCTTCACAATCATGAATAGGACTCTAATCAATGCAGTATGTTGGACTCTAAGGATCTATCAACCTAGGGATCTAATACCAAATTTTTTACGACCCAAGCCTAGAGCCTAGACTTGACATAGTGAATCGGGAATCCGAAGGAACCCCAATCAAGCCTCTTAACTTGTCATTACACATCATTGGTTGCAGAAATATGTAAAAGACATAAAGTAGGAATAAGGGGCTAAGGGATAGTTTGCAAAACAACATCATCAAGAGACAAAGAGTCAAAGCTCATATCATAGATACATAACTTGTCCAACAAACACCTTTAAATACATAGATAAAAGTGGGGGCCAAGACAAGGTAGTTGTGCTCACCCTCATAGTCAAAATAGAACATAAAGTAGAGTGTCTCAATACAAAGCAAGGGAAAACATAGACCAAAGTCCCTGAAATGGAGGACTCACCAACTAGCTTGAGTTGCACCAAGCTAGCCACGTGGAGGAGGAGGAGGATCAACTTGGGATTTGGTTCCTACATGTTGATATCATGTAGGAAAGAGTATATGTTAGTATGTATGAATGTACTAAGTATGTAGGATAAATGCAACAAGAAATAGGCATCCTAATCAAAATGCATAACAAGAGGCAATAGGCATAATATAGCGATATGGCATGTATTTCCTATGCTAAAGTGAAACATGCTTAATAAACTCTTGCTCATATAAGATATCATATGTGTAGAATAGACCAAGCTATGTATGTCCAATGCTAAAGTGAAACATACTTAAGAAACTCTTTCTCATATAAGATATCATATGTGTAGAATAGACCAAGCTAAATTTCAAAATGTACAACCCTTTGGTAGGTTAGTGATGTTGTCTCCCCATCACTTAGGTGGATGAGTACTAACCCTCATCTAGGTTGGCGATAATGACGCCCCATTACCATGGTGGAGATACAAACCCTTCCCTAGGTTGATGAGTACAAACCTCCATCTTGGTTAGGGATGAAGTCCGCCTATCACTAGGTGGAGAAGTACTAATCCTTCCCTAAGTTAATGAGTACAAACCCCCATCTCGGATACCCAAGTTCTTAGACCCGCCAGATTGGGCAAGGTCTAATGCAATACTTTATATAGAAATTATCATATAGATAATCTCATTTCATTAGTATAACATCATTCATATCATATCTCATGCTTTGGACCTTCAACTCCACTGGAAACCCTACCTGAACATTTTATCAAACACTTGGGGGGTGAGTAATGGGGGTAAAAAAACCATGCAATATAGAGATGAAATCATGCAAGAAATTTTATTGTAAAACTGTCAATCAACACCTTGCAACACCTCCAGGACAGTCACAGCAAAACCCTTGTTTAAATCTAAAATTAGATCCAAGACACTCAAAACATGCTAAAACAACCACACTTTCATGAACACAAATCACTGTATAATAAATTTCTCAATATACAAGATCCACATGTAAAATCAACTTTAAATCATGCAAATTGAGTACAAAGGAGATTAGGGCACTATGTGTGGAAAAACCTAATGGCTAAAACGTACATACATTAGCTTTGGAGAAGTTGTTGGTGAAGATTGAAAATGGAGGCTTGAAACTTGAAGGAAATCCTTAGTTTCGGATGAGGGTTTTAACTCTTGAATTTTGTAGTGAAAATATAGCTAAGTGTTTTGGGGAGTATTGGGAAATGTTTAGGATGATATAAGGGTGAAGTTTGGCTAACTAGAGTTAAAAACACATTTGGGAACACTTAGGCCCAACACTTAGAATATTTTGGATGAACTAAAAAAAATAGGCACCATTTTAACACAGAGGAGCTTCGCGGAAGCAACGTAGATTCCTCTCTAGAAATTGCATTCTTAAAATTTTGTAATTGCCAAATCCTTGTTCTTAAATCAGGATTAGACACATTTCCCCCTAATTTGGACCCCCTGAACAAGAATATGAAGTCGAATTTTTGAAATAACAAATGGATTCTTGGATATATGAAAATTAAAGTTTCAGGCATTCTGAGGCATGTTTTTGGGAACTTTTTGGGGTCATAACATGAGTCAGTTCCGATGGTTAATGAGTTTCCAAATGTTTTCCTCGATGATTTGCCCGATATTCCTCCTTAAAGGGAAGTAGACTTTGGCATGGATCTCCTTTTGAATATTCAGCCTATCTTCATACCTCCTTATCATATAACATCAGTTCAATTAAGTGAGTTAAAGGTTCTATTGGAGAAAGGTTTTATTATGCCTAGTATATCACCCTGGGGTGCTCTAGTGTTGTTCATGAGAAAGAAAATGGGTCACTTCGGATGTACATTAACTATAGACAACTGAATAATGTGACCATCAAGAATAAATATCTATTGCCAAGGATCAAATAACTTGTTTGATCAACTTCAAGGAGCTACCTATTTCTAAAAAATTGACCTCTACTTCGGTTATCATCAGTTAAAGGTAAGGAAGTGTGATATTCCTAAAACTACTTTTTGAATTAGATATGGGAATTTTGAATTGATAGTGATGTCGTTTGGTTTGACAAATGCTCCAGTGTTTATGGATCTTACGAATTGAGGTTTTAAGCCATTTCTTGATAGTTTTGTAGTTGTCTTCATCGATGATATTCTGATTTATGCCCAAAGTAAGCGGAAGCACATGGATCACTTAAGGTTGGTTGTTCAAACATTGGGGGAGAACTAGTTATTTGCCAAGTTTAGTAAATGTGAGTTTTGGTTGGGTGAAGTATCTTTTCTTGGTCATGTGGTATCTGGTGATGGTATTAATGTTGACCCAAAGAAGACGTCCGTCGTGAAGAATTGGCCAAGACAGTGACTCCTTCTGATATTCAAAGTTTTCTTGGGTTGGCTGGTTATTATCGGAAGTTTGTTGAGGGTTTCTTATCCCTTTCATCTCTATTGACTAATTGAACTCAAAAGAAGGCCATGTTTATATGGTCAGATGAGTGTGAGAAGAGTTTTCAAACTTTGAAGGACTGGCTTACATCAACTCCTATTTTGGCTTTACCAGATCGCTTAGATGGGTTTGTAGTGTATTGTGATGCCTCTCAAATTGGGTTGGGGTTTGCGCTCATGCAACATGGTAAGGTGATAGCTTATGCATTGAAGCAACTGAAGGTACATGATCCAACTCATGATCTTGAATTTGCGGCTGCGGTGTTTGCTTAGATAATTTGGAGACATTATTTATATAGGATTTATGTCGATATGTTCATTGATCACAAAAGTTTACAATATATATTCTCCTAAAGATATCTTCACTTGAGGCAAAGAAGGTAGTTGGACCTTCTTAAAGATTGTAACATGAGTGTTCAATATCATCCCGACAAGACAAATGTTATCGTCAATGCTCTTAGTAGGCTATCTATGGGCAGTGTGGCCCTTGTTGGTGAGGGAAAAAAAGAACTGGTAAGAGATGTTCATCACTTGTCTAGGTTATGTGTTAGGTTAGTTGACTCTAATGGTAGTGTCATGCATATTTAGAATGGGGTTGAATCTTCTATGGTTGTTGATGTCAAGGCAAAACAAGACCTGGATTCATCTTTAGTTGAGTTTAATAAGTTGGTTGCGGAAAAGAAGGTTGAGGTTTTCTCCTGAAGAGGAGATGGTGTGCTTCGGTATCAAGATTGATTATGTCTTTCGGATGTTGATTGTCTTAGAAAAGTGATCATAAGTGAAACCATGCACTCATTATTCTATATATTTGGGATCTACGAAAATGTATCGGAACTTGAAGGAAGTCTATTGGTAGAGTGTATGAAGAAAAACAAATCTAAGTTTGTATCAGAGTGTCCTAATAGTCAATAAGTGAAGGTAGAATATCAAAGGCCCAACGTTTTAGCTCAAGCTATAAAGATCCTACTTGGAAGTGGCAAGATGTGAATATGGACTTTGTGATTAGTTTACCCCATATCCAAAAGCAATTTGATTATATTTCGGTTATCATTGACAAGATGACTAAATCGACTCACTTCCTACCTGTCAAGACTACTTTCAATGTCGAATATTATGCAAAGTTGTATATTTGAGAGTTGGTTAGACCATGTGGTATGCCTCTTTCTATTATATTGGATCATGGTATTCCATTTACTTCTCACTTTTGAAAATCTCTCAGAGAGGGCTTGGCACCAAGATGAAATTGAACACTGCTTTCCAGAATAATTCAAAATTTAGAAGATATGTTGAGGGCTTGTGTGTTGGAATTCAAGGGTGATTGGAATGATCATCTACCACATATCGAATTTGCTTACAACAATAGTTTTCATGCTAGTATTGGAATGGCACCAGGAACCCTATACAGGTCGTGCATCCCACCACGAGTCATGGTAGGGTCTCTTGCAACCTACCACAAGCCATGGTGGGGTGTCTCATGATGCTTTCCCCTAAAAATATGATTCTAAGTACAAAATTACTCAACTACTGTTGTATGATCAAACCTTTATATGGACTGTGAAGCCCTAAGTGGAAATGTCCTTAGTCTAAAAAATTTTCTAAGTCTCAGAGGACCCTTCCGATGGACCCTTGTATGGTTCATAGTCCCTTGTCGTAGTGCCCTACCACGAAACCCTTGGGCACTTTTTCGTGCTGGCTTCATTAACGGCTTTCTCAAAATTTTGGTTATTTTTTAGGTTCGTTTGTTAATTTGTTGTTAAAATACAACACTTTTGATGCTTAAAACTTAGAATTTTGTGTGTTCCCAAAGCCATGTTAGTGTGTTTGATCTGTCATAATATGTGCTTTCAAGATTACATGATTTGGGACAATTTTGGGCTAAGTGTGCAATTGCTGCTATTTTTGTTGCTCTACGACACCCTTTACGAGCCGTGTAAGTTTCCATGAGCCATAGAGTTGGGTTTGTAGTAAAATCTAGTGAAGGGGTAATATTCTGAAGTTGCAACTACAAACTAGCAGATGAGTCATGGAAATTCGTACGAGTCATAGATGAGGTTCTGTACCCTGAGGATCAGAAGATCGGGAATTTTCAAAAAGTCATCAGACGAAACCCTATACGGGAAGTAAGACTAAATATGTAGAAATGTCTCATAGAAATTGAACCCAGAATTGAAGTATAAAGTCCACGAAGCCCCAATACGGGCCATAGAACTTAATACGGCCCCTAGACATACTTGTATTGCCTAGTGAATCCAGTTCTCCTACTTTGATTTGGGTTTGTTTTTTAAGCATTATACATAGCTTTTTTCTAGAGGGAATGTGTAAGAGGAGAGATGAACATTGAGAAAAACACTTGAAATATTAATTTGTGATTTTAATTCATACTTTGTGATTTTCGTTGAAGAGCTTGGATTTCTTATTCTTAATTTCATTCTTGTAAGTGCTCAATTATCTTATTCCACATTATAACTCTTGCATCCATAATGAATATGTGTAGCTAAATCCACAACTAGGGTTGTGGGAACCATAAAAAACTAACAATGTAAAATCGATAATTCGTAATTCTTGGAAAGTGAGCATGCATGTATTTAATTAACTCTCTTTGTTTTTAATTCCTTTTAATGGTGGCCAATGTTAGAACTCACCTAGTGTTACTGACCTAATCAAGGTAGTAATGAATAAGAAAGAGATTAATTAATAGGATACAATTGATGTTTTCTCATCTAATCAACCAAACTGGATCAAGGGGAGGTAGTACTGGGACAATAGGTAAGGGTTAGTAATGCCACACTATAGGATAGATCATGTAGTAAAACTTTACCTCTCGCCTAGATCAAAAGGTTTGGCAAACTTAAATTACCATTCTGCATACAACATACTAGAAAAGAATGTGATTATCTGGTACTGCCAAGTTAGGGAATCATCGAGAACACAATACCCTAGTTACACTTCTTATTGGTTTCACACACTTGTCTTAGTGTAGGATTACTTTCTACAATTTACAACCCCCCCCCTTTGGAAGATAAGTAGGTTAACTCAAATTGCTTGAAATTACTTTGAGTCTACAATATTCCCTGTGGAATCGACCCTAACCTCGGTTAGGTTATATAACTTGACAATGACTCCTAGAACCTTCAAAAAGGAGGTGTAGCTTGGGCGACATCAAGATTTTGGCTCCATTGCCAGGGAATATGGCTAGACTTCTTTAATTCGAGTAATTCTGGAATTAATCCTTATTTCCCTCATTTTATGTTTTTTTTTAAATTTCAATGTGTAGGTGTAGTGTATGAACAATACTCAAAGTCGAGGTATTCCTTTGACTCCATTTGACCCTGAGATCCAAAGGCCACTGAGAGAAATGGCTCAGGACAATGCGAACAATATTGTAAATAATGCAGTAAATGCAGCACCGAACAAAAACTAGAATGAGAATGATAATAACCTTCCTCCACTTGAGGATATTGACCCAACGGCATAGGATCTTGACGCCACAGCTCATAAATGGAATCAATATCAGCTTATTCCTATGGTAATAGATATCATTGGACCTACTGTGTTACCACTACGACCAGATGACAAAAATTTTATTGTTTCATATGTGTTACTTCAAATGCTATAGAATTGCTGGTTATTTGTAGGCCTACTATCAGAGGATCAGCATCACCATCTACACAACGTTGTTTTCATTTGTAAGAGTATGATGGGAAGCCAAAATCTATCTACGGATGCCATTGCACTCTGTGTCTTCCCATTATCTCTAATAGGCTATGCAACACTATGGTTATCTGAACTCCCACAGAGTTCAATCACCAATTGGGATGAACTGCAGAAGGCCTTTTTTGAGAGATTCTTTCTAAGTCAAAGAACCTAAAGTTAAAAGACCAAATCAACCACTTTGACCAACTTCTTGCGGCTTCAATCAGTACCACATGGGAGAGGTTCACAAAGTGTCTAAGGAGTGTCTATGACCACAAAATCATGGATGATGCCTTAGTGGAGATCTTTTATCGAGCCTTGGACGAGAATAGCCAAGTTGTTAAAGACACTATCATGGGAGGCTCGCTTGTGGATTATCCATTTCTTATGATTACTGAGAGACTAAAAAGGTCGTCAAGAAAATCATGCATGGGGAATGAGGGATAAGTTGACAATAAAGAGCTCATTTGCAGTCAGTACTAATTTGGCCCAAGTGAAAATAAGTAAGGATATGATGTAGGATCTTACTCAGATTACTACCAATGTGTAGTTGTTGATGAAGCTAAACCAAGAACGTGTGAATGAAGTAGCTTATCAGCCTTCACGAGCACCCATGTACAAGGAGCCTTACTATGAGAAGAACACGTACTTCATCACTAATTAGATGACGGCATTTTAGACCAATTCCCAGGGGTACAACCCGGACTATTGGTTCTAAGGTAAAGGAAACCAACGTCGAAATTATAACAGGGATAACGCCTTTAGAGACATCAATTGGAGAGGTTACTGCGATGAAAACAGGGGCCAGGACAGAGATGTTGATTGGGGATGCAAAGATGGTTACAGGAATGGTTTGTATGTGCCACCACATAATCGAGATTTAGGTACGGGTACATCTAGAGTTGAGGAGATATTTGATTGCTTATTGAAGAAGGCTGACATTGAGGATGAAATATTGAAGGGAATGAAGTCTGACATCTCCAGCATTAATCAAAAAATTGATTCTCATTCTGTTGCTATCAAGAAGGTTGAGCAACAATTTAGCCAGATGTTAATTCAATTAAACTAGTATCCGAAAGATACATTGCCTAGCAATACAGTTCAATATCAAAAGAATGAGGGGCAGTCTATGGCGGTGACTACTCGTGGTGTCAAATAGACTATTGACCCTTCACTGTCGATTGATGATGATGATATTCGTGAGGAGATAGTTAAGAGCAAAGATTCAGAGATCATAGATATTCATGCTAAGGATGGGGTGAGTGATGCTATAGAGATGCCATAAAAGTTAAAGCATATTCTAGACCTGCTCCTCCTTTCCCTTAAAGAATCAAAAAGAAGAAAGAGGAAGGAAAATTTAAGCACTTCTTCTCCATGTTGAAACAACTCTCCATCAACATCCCTCCTATTGAGGCATTGGAGAAGATGCTTGGGTAGGCAAAGTTCATGAAGGATTTGGTCATAAAGAAATGGACTGCGAGCCAAGAGCTCTCCCAAGGGCTTCAATATTGCAGTGCGATAGCCACAAGCTCCTTGATGTGGAAGCAAAAAGATCTTAGAGCATTCACTATACCCTACACCATCAAAGATATTGACTTTGCAAGGGCATTATGTGATCTAGGTGCCAGCATAAATCTGATGCCCCTGGTGGTCTTCAGGAAGCTAGGATTAGGAGCCCCTACTCCTATGAGCATGCGATTGTTGATGGCTGACCAAACGGTGAAAAATCCTATGGGCATACTATATAACGTCCTTGTCAAAGTAGAGAAATTTATATTCCCTACATACTTTGTGATCCTTTCTTCCAAAGTCAACTTTGAAGACCCAATCATCCTGGGAAGGCCTTTCCTAGCCAGTGAGTAAGAAGTAGTGGATATGGAATCTGGCCAACTCAAGTTTTGATTGAATGATGAAGAAGTCGTCTTCAGCATCAGTCAGTCGATGAAGAGATCTGATGACTTGAATATGGAAGTTTAGGTACTTGGTTAAGTCTAAATAAAGAAGTTATCCAAGTCGTGCCGTGATAATAAATCATATGCTACTTGGGGAGCAACCCAAGATAGCGACTGGTGCTTAGGCGCCCAGGTATGCTTTTTGACCCCTATTCTTTATTATTATATTTTGTACATTATCGATAATGCAATATATTTTCAATGGGGTGTGGATAGTTACAGGCCTCAATGAAGCCTGAGTAACCTTGGCCAATAATTATCTCAAAATTTGAATCCGAGGGGTTTCTTGAATTTGATTTTCTTCCCCATGGATATTCACCTTTTGTTAAATCTTCATGTTTATGATGTATAGGTAGTATTATTAGTATGTCGTACTGAAGTCAGTGGCGTATATTAGTTTTGTGTGAAAAATGATACCTATTAGAAATTTTGTTAGTTAGTCGAGATAGCAACCATGTATATTTGATTGTTTGATAATGCTTGTTCTGATAAGTGAGGTTGAATAGTGATGGAAAGTATAATCTGAGAGTCTATATTGATAGTGTAACCGGTGCCATATGTGTGTGAGCTTTCTTTGCTAAATTCGTATACTATGTTTCAATTCAGAACTTTCCTTGTGACTCTGACTTAGACTATAGGTTAGTTGGTTTGGAAAGGATCTTAGGTCATTGTTCATATTAGTCAACTTAGCCTAAATAACCAACCAAATGTGTAAAATCTTGATCCCAATGTTTGAGCCTTGTATGTACACTTTCTTTGTAGAAACCTAAGTTACCTAGCCTTTCTGAATGTAAAATCCTAAAATTGGCCCTGGCCTTTCCTCGAATATTTTGTGCCTTAACTAAGGGTAAAAGCTTAAGTTGGGATGGCTACAAAAGTGGCCCTAGTTCATTGGTTGGATATTGTGCACCTTAAATCAGGCCAAAAGCCTAAGTTGAGGTGGTTGATGTAAGGCTAATCAAATAAAAGGGGTGGAAGCTAGTGATACATAGAAAAAGGGTTAAACGTGCTCTAGGTGCAAGAAACATGAATCGATGCCTAATCAATGAGCTAAAAAAATGATGTGAAAATAAAAGGTAATAAGCTAAAAATATGAGTAAGGCACCCATAAAAGCTTGAAATGGGGGAAAAGGAGAATGAGTTGAAAATGACAGTATTGGTAGGGCAAAAGTGTATAATAACACAGTGTCAAAGAGCTCCTTTAGTCATTATGTTCCCAAAACATCATACCAAAGCCCCCTGAGCCTTTGTTATAAACCAAGAAAGTCCTATAGTGGTCCTAGTCCAAGTAGCCGAAGGTCATAATTGTGAGTTTAGATGCAAGCATACGGTATTGAGCATGGTATTTGAATATCTGTTATGAGAGTGAGTGAGTTTGTTTAGTCCCAAGCATTGAATATGAAAATAGTATCATGAGTGGGATATGGGACTTCTTTGTATAAGCGCACTTGCATTGCATTGTTGACTCTAGACTAATTCAGTGATTGTTGCTTATCTTTGGTTACCTTGCTTA
This sequence comes from Solanum ossicruentum, assembly GCA_025774065.1. Taxonomy (NCBI): domain Eukaryota; kingdom Viridiplantae; phylum Streptophyta; class Magnoliopsida; order Solanales; family Solanaceae; genus Solanum; species Solanum ossicruentum. The sequence continues at coordinate 1,592 of JAOTQR010108926.1, read as the reverse complement.
TCATAGTTGCACTGTCATATGTACTTATCTGCAATGGTTAGCCTTATAGCTATTTGATATGCATTTATGAGTGACGTAGGTATTTGTGTTTCATTTTGGAATGATGTGCGCCATTAGATTGAGATCTATGTGTTACTATATAGCTTATGTAGATTGTGTCCATTACTTGAGGACAAGCAATAATTTTAAGTTGAGGGTGTGATTTTCTGACTTATCCTAAACCCCTGAAAAGACCTATACTCCTTCATCTTTATTTAATTTAATTCATAACACTTCGAACCCTAGAAATTTCTCTCTTCTAAGAACTCCTTACAAGTGTGTCATTGAAGATTCAACTTGAGAATTCAATGAGGACCTTTTTCTCAAATCAATTTCTTCTTATTTCTTCTAGTTATATAAGGTATGTAGGATAGATTCATGATCCCTTTCAATCATGAAGACCCTAAAGATTTCTTACTTTTTAATTTATGAATTTCAAGCTCACTTTGAATATGTGTCTTTAAATTATTGATGATTTGATTAAATTGAGATATGGGTTGTATTTAATTGATGTTGTTAAAGAGATTTGAGCCTTATTATGTTGAATTGCATTGATATTATGAAGGTTAGAATATACACATCCCTTTAAATATTGAATCTACATATGGGAATTTCAGATATGCTTTAATTGATGACTTCTTCAAGGATTTATAATAACTTCTTTATATTATGATGATTTGACTATAAATTCCTAGTATCCATGCTATTCCTCATGGCATATACATTCATGAACATTTATTTTCATGAAATGTATGATGTGGGTTAAGACCCAATTATATTCATGACTATGTTTTCAAGAGAACTATGGGTACGACAAGAATATGATCACATAATGTCGATGATATGGTTCAAGATCCCAATGGGTGTGTTTACACCATTATGTACAAGTATCAAGGAGCTATTCCTATGCAAGAAAGTATGATTTGGTTTTTTATCACAAGAATGCATGATTATAAAGTATGTTTGGCCTTTAAGCCCAAGTATGCATGAATGTGATTTGAAAAGGCTTGTGACACATTTTTAAGCACGTATATATGTGTGTTGTGTGTATGTGTGCGTGTGTATGTGTGTGTGTGTGTACTCTTGTGGGTTGTTGACTTAACACCGAATAAGACTGGAGGTTAGGGCTCGACCGAATGGATCCTGATAAAGATCAAACAAAAAAGGAAGAGATAAGAGAAAAAATAAAAAGATATGTGGATTAAAATCAAACTACTAAAATTATGGGCAACAAGGGACTAAAACCCTCACCTCCCAATTGATTTCAATAACCCAAATAAAACCCTAGCAAGAAAAATTAAAGGAAACCAAGAACCACAAATGGATAACACTTTAATTAATCAAGAAAATAAGTCAGCTAATAATTCTATGATTTCACCCTAACTTCTCAGTAAGAAGATACTACAATTTGAGGATTCAATATTCAACACAGTCTGAGTCTTACAAAAGCTATAATATGACTATTTATACTATGTGAATAAAAGAAGATATTTTCTTTATAATTTTACCCTTAATGAGTAAGGGCCTTGTTTGGTTGCCTTCTTTTCAAATCC
>JAOTQR010108900.1:0-26534 GCA_025774065.1 Solanum ossicruentum | reverse complement strand
TTTGACATTTGGGAACCTGAAAAATTTTCAAATATATATACCAAGTTTTTTGGTCAAATACCACTTCCTAAATTTTTTCTAAGTTTTTCCCAAAAATAATTTTGGGGCCAAACGACAACTACATTACATTAATTGAGAAACCTATATTTTAGAATCAACTGATAACTATGAAAGGACCAAACTAAAATAAGTTGTGAAAATATAAGATAAAAACTATATAAATAAAAATGGTAAGGGTCTGCAACTTAATTGGGAAATATTTGCAAATAAATATTATAGAAATAGCTAAGCTTGGATGGAATTCAGAAACAGAAATTGTCCTTTACTTAGCAAAAATTACCATATGTACCACTTAATGATAATGTAAACTAATTTATATAATATATTACATATAAATAATAAAATATGATTGTATTTTATTTATAAGCTAGTTACGAATATCCCATGCAGTGCACGGGTCCAATAGTTATTCATAAATTTATTTTTTAATGATATAATTAAACGCTATTAAATTTTCTCATTAAGTGTAAAATTAATATCCAATAAATATTATTACTATTTATAAAATTTTCAATTTAATGATTAAGTGATTTTAAATTTTTATACTTATATTTATAGTACTTTCTTTTTGATACAAATATAATCATATTAAAATAATTATTTAATTTTTTAGTCCATTTTAAAAGAAATTTATTTTATCCTAAATTTCATATTTACTTAACTTAAAATAATCGATCAAGATGATATAGCAAAATTATAGTTGAATCAATTGGGGAAATTATTTATTAGGGGCAATGTTATAAAATCATAGTTGAAGTAAGCAACTGCTTTAAAAAGATTAAATAAAAGAATCCACAAAACTTTTTTATGGACCCGTATTATTGATTAAATTTTAGATTTACTGATTTTAAATTTTTATATGTATATTTGTAGTACTTCTTTTTTTGCACAAATATAATCAAAGATATTAAAATGGTTATTTAATTTTATTAGTCCAGTTTAAAGAGAAATTTATTTTATCCTAATTTTAGTATTTACTTAACTTAAAATAATTGATTAGAATAATATAGTGAAATCATAGTTGAAGCAACGAAAAAATTATTTATTAAGGGCAATATTGTAAAATCACAATTGAAGTAAGCAGCTGCTTTAAAAAAATTAAATACAAAAATTCACGAAATATTTTTTATAAATTCTGTATGATGTATAAGAGAAAGCAAGCAGCTCAAACAGACATGTCGACAGAGAGTTGTCTGCTTAGCTGCCCAACTCGCTCTTATTACATTGCTGAACTATATACAGATCTTGACAAATTGAACAATTAAATTTTGCAATAATTTAATAATATTTGATTTTCAGGCCAACTAGTAGAATATACTTCTAATATCTATCCCAAATTATATTTAAATTCTTTTAATATTTTTAGCCAGCTTAAAAAGATTTTGCTCGTCCTCAATTTATATGGCATAGTTCTATTGGACACAAAGATTAAGAGAGGGCAAAAGACTTTTAAAACTTGTGATTTAAAATAAATCATAAATATTTCCATGACTATAAATCATCTCTTTAAGTATTCTGATAATGTACCAAATTTAAATTCTTGCCAAAAAAGGAAATAGAATTATTCTTAAAGTCGATGGTGTAAAAAGGAAATAGAGGACCGTAAAATATTTTGTATAGTGACAGTGCACAAAATTTAAAATTGATAGTGTAAAATATTTTATACACTGACGATGTGCAAATTTTAAGTTCTTGCCAAAAAAGAAAATAAAATTATTCTTTTTAAAATAAATAAAAAATAATAAAAAATAGTGTAACAAATAAGAATAAACAAATAGGTCACTTTTTTTTTAATGGAAGAATTTGTAAAGACTTTTTAGTTTCTAGGAATCTTACCTTCTTTTAGTAGAGTATAAGTGAAATTTTAACACATAGAATTCCCCAATTTCTTTCATAATCTGTAAGCCCAAAATTTTCATGGCAGACATATTGCCTGATATCTGATTCACAAAATACTTTGTCTTCTCAGTTTTAAAGAAGCAACGAAGATAACCATTCTCTCCAAAACATGGTTGCAAGCTTATTTGACTCTTCCGAACTTGAAATTCACAGTTGATTATCCCAATAACAATATGAAAATTGTTGATCATATCATGGAGCGATATAAGGACGGAAAAAATCCCTATAGAAAAGTTTGAATTATTAAACTCTATTTTTTCTAGTGAACTTTTTTGACCTTTGATTGATAAGTGGCTTTATATTGCACTTCAGAGTGGTGTAAAAGATCTCATTTTCGGAGGTTTGGGATTAAAATTGCTTATTTTTGTAAAATTTTGAGGATCATGGGTCGCACATGTGGACTGATCAGATCCAATCTTAATCGGATCCGAGTATCTGGTTTATTTATGGTGATACAGTTAACTGTCCAATCTTATCTTAAAGGATAAGAATGGACAATTGTTATCCTTTTAAGAGGCGGTTGGAACCGTCCAACCACTTCCCTATTTTATGGAAAGGTAGTTGAGTCCTAGTGGGAGAGAGAAAGAGGAAAAAGAGAAAAAGGAAGTTGAGTAGAAGAGAAACTGCAGAGAAAAAAGTCAGGAAACTCTTTGAATATAATCAGGCTTCTAGATCGTAAGATCAAATTGCAAAAGAACCAGTAAAGGATTTTGAATCCTTAATCCATCAATATATACAAGGGAATTTGATTTGTGAACTAACATCCGTATTCCTAGAAAAACATATCACGATCTTGTGCAACAAAATTTCGTTGGTGGCTTGACAACTCTTGTCAAATCTTCACCAAAGTACGACCCGTTGTTCTTGCCCTGTCTATTTTTTTTACAAATGATATCAGAATATGGTTGTTTGATGATTGCTTCCGTGATCATATGCCTTGTTTTTCGTCTATTTATAGTTAAATAGATAAATTATTGAAGATTGATGTGTTTTAGTATTTCTTTCTAAAAAGACAGATTCAGTTTTTGCCCATTTTGATGCCTGTTTAACATTTTTTTTGGGCTTGATTTCATATAAACTAATTCTACTCATTTTGATGATTCTGAAACGATATTATAATAGCGAATCTGATTAAAAACGAGTGAGTTATGGTCTTTCGAAGTTTGACAGTTTTTCACTGCATTTTTTAAAATCGAATTTGCTTCTATTTTATCATTTTTTGAAAAATTTCTAATCCTCTTTTCATCCGTAATGTATTTTTTCATGATCTACTCATTTTGTGTTTTTCAAACGTATATTATAATAGAAAATCGATTGTAAAATGAGTAAGATATGAGTTTTTGAAAACCGACAATTTTTTTTCTTAAAGATATTGGATGCTGATTTTTATTCTTGGGATGGTTTTGATGTTTTTCTTTGAACTTGTGGAGTAATTTTTTTTCCATCTTTGAGCTTTGAGTGTGATCTATTAATTCTCTGCTAGAAATTTGTGGCATTTGTTGTCATTATTTGAATGGTTCACACCGTAATGTTAAATTTCTGATTCCTATTTCAGACATGGTTAAACGGGAATGCGCTCGTATTACTCCAAGTGGGAGTATTCTTGTTGATGGGGCAAAGAGGATTCGATGCAAGAAGAGGAGATCACTTGAGAATTTTGATTCTAAAGCGAAAATCATTAAATATTGTTCTGTTTGAAGAACAGAATCAAAACAGAGACTTGAGGGCAAATAGAAGAGAAGAAAAATAAATTGTTCGCTGCGTTCAAGAAATTAAAATGGATGAGTCAAGCTCTCTTTTGGAATTTCTTAGGTTTTTTCTTGAAAAATTTGATGAAATTGAAAAATTCATTGTTATTAATATAGATGATACTCTTTGGCTATTGTATAATGCTCTTCCACCCGTTTGGAAGATTACATTAATTGAGAAATGTGAGGACCCTGAGCTTAACAAATCCTTGTGGTAATATGTGTTGGCCCTAGGTGTTAAATGGATCAGGATCACTGGGATTTACCCTGTTGATTATATTCCTTAATTGTTGAACATGTTGTTTTGATGTCTTATTTTGGACATATTACGGATATTCATAATAAATTTATTTTTCCAAAATACCTTGGATTATTTTTTAATTATTGTGGTATCCTTTTATTGAGTTAAAACTTAGCATTTTTGGTACATAAAGTCTTTATTAAATATACATTAAGAAACTAAATTCTGATTTTAGTTAAACATTTGAAGTATAAATGATGATTGGATATTTTAAATATGTAGCCACACACTTTTAGGCTAGAAACACTTTTTTTTTGTTTAGATTTGAGGCATTTGGGCAAAATAATAATAATAATAATAATAATAATAATAATAATAATAATAATAATAATAATAATAATAATAATCCCTTTTGATTTTACACCATATGTGAAACTAATATTAGAATTAATTTGCTCGAATGTATACTTATATGCGCCTTATTTATGAGTAATCTTGCTAGATTATCTCTAACTTACAGACATGACTTTAAAAGTATTATTGCTGACTTAAATAAAGACAAAATTAGATGATGACAATTATGACATCTGGAGTTGTAAGATATGGTATGTCCTAGACGAGCAAAATGTGCTTGAAGGCATAAATCTTGTACTTTGTCAGTCAGAAGAGAATAACACTATTCAACACAAAAGAGAACTTGAAACTTACAAAGCCTAGAAAAGGGCAGATTCCATTGCACATGGAATAATTGTAAGCTCTGTGGTAGATGAAATGATTCCTGAATGTGAGGAATTTCCTAATGCTCACGCAATTTGGACACACTTGCGAGGAACGTTGTAACACCCCACATCTTACATGTACTAGTTCTACGCAAATGAAACATGATATGGTTTGGTCAAATTAGCGCCCATTTTTGAAAGTGCTTGAATCTCACATTAGAGGGCTATATGTACGTCTAACGCTTAAGAGGGTCAAGTATATATAAGGTTTATGTCAAATTGAGGAGATAAAAACCCTAAGCAAAGTGAGAGAATTGAGGTGCTTGTAGGACTTAGGAAGCTGGCAGGTGAGTCACCTACTTGATTAGCTTAAATTTGCTAGCTAGACGGAGACGAGGCCCGATGTTGAATCTGTCCAAGTCCGATTATGAATAAAGTCCGTGTTAAGGGTGTAACTTTAGCCCATGTTTTAGCATCATAAATGGATTATATTTTTAGCCAAAGAAGGATATAAAAAGAGCCCAAAGACATCACAATTTCTTTGATAATTTAGGCCCTAACTAACTAAGAGAAAGGGAAAAATGGGCAGCAAACACCCATCAATTTGGAGCCCCTTAAGGTCCAAGTGAAAAGGCAAAATGGTACATTAATCACTTGATAAAAATAAGGATTATAATGAAAAAGTAAGTCGGCCAAGTGCTCCTTTAAAAGGGGCTTATAAGCATCTCACTCAAGTCATTTAACTTGAACAAAAAGAATCAATTATTTTTCCAAGTTCTCTCTCAAATCTTTCTTGACTTTACAAGCAGTTACAAGCGACTTTTACAGTTCTTCGAGAATCCCTACACCTTGAGGGTAAAGATAAGTAAGAATACCTATGTGTTTAGTATGGTTTTCTTATGTAAAATAAGAGACTAGGCTAGTTATGTTTATGTTGAAATTTTTGGACAACATGTATCCTAAGGATTGTTGTGCACTTTTCTTGTTGATGAAGAGACTTTTCTCTTCTTGATTGGCTGAATTTTAAATTAAAGATTATGTTTTTAACAAGGTTTAATTTTATAGTGATATGAAAAGGATGCTGCACCATTGTTATAGTCCACAAAAATGAGTTGTTGTGCGATATCATAAGTGTGCTCTTAATCGAAACTTGCCGGTTGATAATCGAAAATTATTGTTTCACATTCCCCATATACTTTAGAACTATTTTTGCACTGTTTTAGGACTATTTTTATGTGTATATACGGTGGGGACTGTTTGATTAAAGTTGGAACAAATTTGAGATTGTTAACATGGAAATGTAGCGAGACGACGTAATGTTATGCCGCCTACTTATGTGTTTTGTAGAATTATTATGTGTTGTGCTTGTGTGCTATTGTAAGACTGTTATGGCACTAAAACAGGCTGCACATGATATGCATATGAGAATGTATATTAGAAAATACGATCAGAAGCGGAAAGGTTGAAAGAATACGTTTGGGTTTATAATTATACGCTTGCTGCCCATGTGTTATTTTTTTTATGAGATTGGGCTGCTAAGATGTATCTATTGACTGCTAATACTAATTTTATCACCTACTATGTTGTAGATAAATATTTAGATGAAGGGAAGGTTATCTCGAGGTAATAACGAGGCCGTATAGCGAGGTATGTAAGGCTTCTTGATTTTGTATTATTTGGCATGAAACAAAGATCCCTCCTTGGCACATAAAGGCACTTACCAACTCCGACACAACTATTCACCATGTCTCCACTCTTTCACATGTTCATATGCTCCCATACATAGTCACCTTCAAATCTGCATACAAAGTTGGATACCAAGTTACATGGGTTCTTGTTGCTAAATAAGGTTCACGAGTTGTTTCATCTCATACGCATTACATTAGTTGTGTAATGTACTCTTTTCATTGTCGTATTGCCTTGTATGATTATTTACATGTCATATGCTACATCTACAGTCTTACATCTCCAATATTATGACCACCAAAAGAATAATGTCGAAGGTAATTGAAAGATAAAGTATACTGCCTATTGATGGGTGGTAACCTGAGTGGTAGAAGAATCACCTAGCCAGGGTTGATCCTATCATGGGGGGTAGCCCAAGGGGTGAAAGAAAAAGCCTAGCTAGGGCCAATCCCAATATAGATTTACCACTGATCAGCTGGTCATTTGTATAATATATTGTGCACAAATTATACAGTAAAGATAAAGTAATAAAAAGAACATAAAGTATATGATCCCTCAGTATAACTAAAGGTGGTCTCTTATCTTTCACCAGCGCATAGCTTCATCTGAGTTGTTACTTCATATACAGTATTTCCTGCCTTACATATTCAGTTCATTATCTCGTACTAACGTCCCTTACGGGGGACCTACATTTCATACTGCAGGTACATGTGCTAGTAGATCTTCCCAGTAGGAGTATAAGATATTCAGCTCTTGTTACCAAGCTCCAGGTTGCTTCGGAGCTTTATGTGTCTAGAACTTATAATTTTGTATTGTATAGTTAGTCGAGGCGGGGCCTGTCCCGACCCTTATCAGATACTTTTCCTTATTTAGAGGCTTTGTAATCTATGTAAATTAAAGTATGATCATGTTTTATACTTTAGACAACATGGCCCCAACGTCCTAGCCATATGCATTTCCTTTTGGCTTGTTATTATTATTTACTTTCTTAAAGGCATGTTGAATGTAGAAATTCCTTATAATATGTATAGAAAGCGCATGGATACAGGTTGGTTCTCCCGAGCCTTATCAGCGACGGGTACCAGTCCACCTTAACGGGACTTTAGGAGTGACAAACATATAAGGGAACTTCTGTGACCCGCCTGAGACAGCTAACTATTAAGTTTGACACTTTGAAAAAGCATCATGATCAAAGTATCAAACAACACGTACCTACGGTGATGTCAAACATAATAGCACAACTTAAGAATGTTGCTCACGTTCTTTCTGATGACCAATAGGTTCAAGTAGTGATCCGGTCACTTCCTAATAGTTGGGAACATTTGAAGGTTAACTCGACCCACAATAAAAGCATAAAAAATTTTTTTGATAGTGCAACATGTTGAACTTAAAGACAAGCAGTTTGGTGCTGCTAAAATTACTGCCTTTGTGGCTGAATCAAGTGGTATGAAATCTTCAGGCTTCAAGTGCAGGAAAGATTGGAAGAAGAAAGGAAAGGGTAAGGTGATCAAGGAAAGACCCTCTGAGCAAAAGCACATACCAAATTCCAAGAAAGGCAAAAAGGGTTTTCAAGAAAAGAGATAAGAGTAAGTTGAATTGCTACAATTGTCATGTTATGGGGCATTTCGCTCGTGAGTGTACTGAGCCAGAAAAGGTAGCATTTGTAAACACTTCTTTAAGTGTTGTATATGGTGCAATCACTTCTTTACTAACTAAATCTTATCCTATGTTAATTGTGGACTAAGGATCCACTGACCACGTGAGTCAAGATCGAGAAGCGTTTGTGGAGTTTCGTCGAGTTACACCTAGATTTAGATGGATTTATATGGGTAACAATACAAGATTGGAAGTCAAGGGAATAGGCACTTGCAAAATAGACTTGCGTGGTGGCTGATCCCTGATGTTGCATAATATTCTGCATGCTCCAGAGATCAAACGAAACTTAGTATCTATCTCTGTGCTTTTAGATGATGGTCTCGATTTGTTTTTTAGTGTAATAGTATTAGAATAACACTAGATGATATTTTTTTATGGTTTTGGACTTTTTTATGACCATTTTATCGTTTTAGATTATCATCTTTCACCTTATGACTGTTGTGTTGACCGATGTGTAATAATATATTCTTTAAGTAATACTGATATTGATGTTGTTAAATGACATACAAGATTAGGTCACATAGGGCAAGATCGAATGAATAGGTTGGCAACAGAAGGACATTTAGGTCCTCTATCTAAAATTAAATTGCCAACTTGTGAAAATTATCTTGCTGGAAAGATTACACGAAAACCATTTGGGAAAGCTAAGATAGCTAAGTTCCCACTTCAATTAATCAATTCTGATATTTGTGGTCCAATGAATGTGAAGGCAAGGTCTGGTGCCATATATTTCATTAAATTTATTGATGATTTCATACGCATTAGTTATGTCTACTTGATTTCATAAATCTGAAGCACTAGAGTGCTTTAAGAGATATATGAATAAAGTTGAAAATCAATTGGACAAAAGGATAAAGGTTCTGAGAACCGACCGAGGACGTGAATATCTATCAAATCAATTTGAAGAGTTATGTAATGTAAAGGGCATAATCAGACAATTGACTACTCCTTACACACCCCAACGAAATGGTGTGACTGAGAGAAGGAATATGACATTGTTGGATATGGTAAGGTCAATGATGGCACAGACAGATTTTCCTATCTCCATTTAGGGAGATGCATTATTGACTGCGGCCTATATTTTGAATAAAGTGCCTTCTAAATCAGTAACTTCCACTCTTTTTGAACTTTGGACTGGTCATAAAACAAACCTAGATGATCTACGACCTTGGGTTTGTGCTGCTTACATTAAATTTTGTCAAGGTAAGTTTGTTAAATTAAGTCCAAAAGAAAAGAGTGTATCTTCATTAGATACTCAGAACGCTCCAAAGAGTATGTGTTCATTAATGAGTTGGAAGATGAAAGTGGGACTGAAACTGAATCACGAGATGTCAAATTTTTGGAAAATATTTTTCAAAAAGGAATGATGTAATTAAAGGTGAGCCTCTATATGAAATGTTGAATTCAAAAGTCCATAGAATGACATCAGATGTGATATATGAAGCAAATGATCAAGAGATGATTTCTGGTCCAAGTGGGAGTTTTGAATCCCAAATTCCTCTAAAGGAATCTGAATTTCAACTGCGTAAAAGTACAAGAAAAGGAGTACACAAATGATCTTATCAAAGTGAGGATTATGTTTTCCTAGTATCTCCCATGGAGTTGGATGAACCTAACTCTGTGACTAAGGCTTTATCGGGTCCTGAAAAAGATAAATAGTTGAAAGCAATGGAAGAAAATTAGAGTCCATAAAAACCAACAAAGTCTAGGATCTAGTTGACCTTCCACAAGGACATAAAACTTTGAGAATAAGTAGATTCCCAAAATTAAGCATAAATCGGATGGGTCAATAGAAAGATACAAGGCTCAATTGGTGGCTAAACGTTTTACCCAAGAAGCTGGGATAGGTTATGAGGAAACCTTTTCACTAGTTGTGAAGTTTACCTTTGTTTGACTACTTTTGGCTGTAGTTCCGTATTTAGATTTAGAATTACAACAAATGGATGTGAAAACTGCTTTTCTCAATGGAGAATTAAATAAGAAAATCTACATGGACCAACCTATAGGTTTCGTTGTTAAAGGCTAGGAAAAAAAAGCTTGTAAATTAATTAAAAAGATCCATTTATGGGCTAAAGCAATCTTCGAGGCAATGGTACTTGAAATTTCATAAAGATATGATTTCATTAGATTTCTCCATGATCGATGAAGACCATTGCATATAAGTGAAAAGATCCAATGATAAGTTTGTAATTCTTTCTCTTTACGTAGATGATATACTATTAGCCAGAAATGATTTCAAGTATCTGAAAACTATCGAGTCATGGTTTTCAAAGTCATTTGATATGAAAGATATGGGTGAAACATACTATATATTGGATGCTAAGATCCAAAGAGATCATTCCAAGAAATTTTTGAGTCTGTCTCAAGAAAACTATATGAGGAACAAACTGGAATATTTTCAAATGAGTAGTTGCAAACCCATGGATACTCCAATATCTAGAGGTGAAACTTTAAGCCTTAATATGTGTCCCATAAGTAATATAGAGAAGGAAAAAATGTTTTGGGTTCCTTATTCTAGTGCTATTGAGAGTCTGATGTACGCGATGATGTGTACTAGATCAGATATTTGTTAGCTGTAAGTCTAGTAAACATCTATTAATTGAATTTCGAAAGAGATCATTGGAAGACAGTAAAGAGAATATTCAGATCTCTAAAGGGAACCATATATTGTTCACTATGTTATAGTGGATCTGATTTTCTTTTGAGAGGCTACACAGATGCTCATTGGGTTGGTGATCAAAGTGACAGAAAAATCACTTCTAGTTATGATTTCTTGCTCAGTGATGTAACCATTTTTTGGAAAAGCAAGAAACAAACTTGCATAACTCTTTCAACCATGGAATCTGAATTTGTAACTTGTGCATCTATTGTGCAAAAAGTTGTTTGGCTTAAGAGATTCTTTGAACATTTGAATATTGCAAAGAATCTGAAGGGTATATGATTTTATATTGTGACAGTCAGGTGACTATCTCATATACAAAGGATCCTAAGTATCACTGCAAAACCAAACACATTGATTTCAAGTATAATTTTGTAAGAGATATAGTAGAAAGTAGAGAGGTGAATTTACAATACATTCCTACTTGCGAAATGGTAGTTAATCCCTTTACGAAGGCGATATCAAGAGACTTGTTTGAGAAACATGTTAAGTCTCTAGGCTTACGTAGGATGTGATTGGTGGTGTAATATAACTATGTTGTTATAACTTTCTCATCAATATAAGATTGTTTTATATCTTAAAGCCATGTGGTAGTGTTTAATATGTCGAACAAGTCAAGAGATTGACTCTTTCATATGAGCAATCACCTCTTATGTCGGGACATATGAAGAGATATGTATCACTGCACATTTAGACTTGTTTTGAAAACCAGGCAAGAGTCTCTCCGAGAAATGATTTGAGGATAATCGAAGAGAGAAACTCGAGTTAGACATTGAGAATGTCTAGACCAAGGTCTGTACGATGTTGGAATAAGACACATGTGCCTATGTAAGGTGAGAACATTGTAGCATGTATTTCATACCATGTGTGGTATGCGACAGGAGGGTTAATGAAAGAATGATTCCTGCTCCTTCATTATGTGAGACCCTGAAAAGTCAAAGCTGAACATTTCAATTGAATACCCTTTGACCTTTTACTGTTTCTTGAAATTTCGATCGATGTTGCTACTTTAGCATGTTACTAATAGCCACGTATGATTCAGTAATGCTGTGCATGTCTAGGAAAACAGTTAATTTGAAATAGATAGATTCGAGTAGAAAGGGAAGACTATAAAAACTGAAATTAAATATGGACTCGAGTTAACCTCTTAAAGAAGATGAGGGATAAGATGATTAACTAATGGAGTAGTTAAAAGTTTGCGGTATTGTGAGTATAGATATCCTAATAATTGATAGTGAATTCTTTTCGTATGTGATTGAATTCCTATAAAAGGCTCATAGGACCTTGAAGGCAAGCCTTTATGCTTACAGGTCGCATAAACTATTTTGCTGTATGAATTGTGTATTAGGTTGATGTGATATTGACTTGGATCTTGTCCGCCATGTGCGAAGTGGGAGATGTAAGATTTTTGGAATCATGGGTCGCACATGTGGACTAACCCGATTCAATCTTAACCTGAACTAAGTATCTGATTTATTTATGGTGATGCAGTTAACTGTCCAACCTTATCCTAAAAGATAAGAATGGGCAGTTGTTAACCTTTCAAGAGGCGGTTGTAACCACCCAACCACTTCCCTAATTTATGGGAAGGTGGTTGACTCCTAGTAGGAGTGAGAAAGATGAAAAAGAGAAAAAGGAAGTTGAGTGGAAGAGAAAATGCAGAGAAAAAAGTGAGGAAACTATCTTTGAATATAATTTGACTTCTATACCGTAAGATTAAATTGCAAAAGAACCAGTGAAGGATTTTGAATCCTTAATCCATCAATATATACAAGGGCATTTAGTTTGTGAACTAGCATCCGTATTCCTAGAGAAGCGGATCGTGATCTTGGGAAACAAAATTTCGTTGGTGGCTTTACAACTCTCGTGAAATCTTCACAAAGGTACAACCCGTTATTCTTGTCCCATCTATTTTTGCTTACAATTTTCAAAATCTTTTCAGCAAAATCATTAAGAGAATTGATTCTCAGTGATTGTAGTTTCAAGTTTGTTTCGTTTACCAAATGTAATTCTTTGAGAAGGCTTTCTCTAACCAGAATCAATTTAGATGAAAACATGCCTCAGGCTATTCTTGATAGTTGTCCATTTATTGTTACTCTCATACTAAAGTATTGTTTGGGGTTGAAAAAGATTTGAGTTGTTGAATATTGAACACTTGGCTTATTGTGATTCTGGGGAAGAATTGGATGTTGTTGAATGTCGGAATCTGAAATCTTTAGATATATCATATGTGAGGATCTGAATTTCTCCGGGACGTCATTTCTAGATATCAATCCCTGAAGGTCTTGAAAATTCAGAGTTGTGGGGGTAAACGGGAGATTGACTCTTCGAATTTGGTACCACCTGTGTATGAAGGATATGGAATTCCTGAACTAGAAAATGCAAGAGTGTCGAGCCAACTGAAGCAGTCAAAAATTGTTTTTAAATGCCACAATTTAAGTGCCGAATGGTTTTGTAAGTTGAGGAAGTTTCTATCAAATTCGACCTCTTGGTCAAAAATTTCCCTCTTTTTTTCTGGATGCGGTGAGATTAACATGAAAGATTTGCTGCAGTTGCAACACGGAACGTGGATGTTTTAGATGTACACATTATATGGTAGAATTGGGCGTACCCAACATTTGTGGATGCTTTGTTATGGAGTTGTCAGCCTAGGAGATTCAACATAGAACTAAAAAGTAACATGTTTTATCAAATGTTTGATGTATATAAAGAATCTGAGGCATAATCCATTAAAAGCAAAAGTGCACAAATTTGGTAAGAAAAGTCAAGATTGACATCGCGTAAAATTCAAACGTGGAAAGCTCTCAATGAGGACCGTTAGAGAATGTGAGAAATATTTGTTTCTATTAAAGTGATAATGCAGTTTATTCGATTGCAAATTGAAATTTTGAATTTTAGTCATCTTGTTAATTTTTTCTTTAAAAAGTCTTCTGTAGGCACTGAGATGACATTCCGTTTGGCTTGAAGTTCAAGTGAATTTAGTGATGGTTATTGTATTGGATATCTTAGTCGATGCAATTATTAGTTCATGTAATCTGCATTCTTGATCAATCACTTGTTTTGTCAGGGTGTATTGGACATTGCGAATTCAGGTGACACAAGTTAAATGTCATCGCAAATTATATTAAATTTAATCCGTTAATATTATCTAAACGCTAACGTTCAGATACTCGTATTAGATTAGTTGTTGCAATTTATTAGAAGTGTCAGATAATTCTAATGTGTTTCCACAAGAACCTAATATAGCTCTTCACTGATTGTAATGCATATCACCTAAACCAGCAAATCCAAGAACAAGCAGAGCAAACAGAATCCAAAATATGAAAGGATACATAATCTTGAATCAAACAAAAGAAGCTTGTACGTGCAATTATGACTTACATATATTGATGATTAAATTTTGGCATAATACATAAGTTAACCCTTAAACGTGGATTCAAATTTTATGACCTCTAACTTTTATGGTGCACAAATATGCACTTTAAGTATCCACTTCTTATACAAATAAGTACGTGACTCCAATGGCATAATGCGTGATTGGAACATGTTTTCAGGCATGTCAGCTATATATTTCGAGGCCCACAATAGTAAAAAAATAATGCAAAAATGGCAACTCTACCTTCATTAATGAAATATCAGTTATATATTTTGCTGCCCACAATAGTTAAAAAAAAAAAAGCAAAAATGAGAACTCTACCCTTAATTAGTGGTGGAGATAGAATTTTTAATAAGAGGTATCAAATAAATATATATATATATTGTTACCAATATATAAGAATGATTTTTAAAATAAAAATTGCCTGAAAAATAGGATATTAGTTATTGTAGGTGCCATGATTAATGACATTGATGAGTTAATACGCTACTAGCCTAGTAGGAAATCTAATCCTCGAAATACTGTAAGCTAAAACTTGAAGAAAGTAAAACAACAGGAAGCAAATAAGTAATGATTTTACGTGGAAAAACTTCTTGCTCAAGGGAGGAACAAACACGACCTGTCACCACAGGATTTCCCAAAACCAACTTCACTAATGAGGAAAATAAAGAAATACAACACACCCACTATTTCTCTTCTTTCCCACCAAAACAACTTGTACTCAAGGCACAAGAGACAAGCAACAAAAACTATCTTAGTCTAAATAAACAACCGTATGAAGTAGACTTAAAACACCAACAAGCCTTTAGACTTACACACAGTCTACAAGGCATACACTGCTCAAAACAATGAAAAACAACACTAATCACGCACCTTTATAGTTTGGATGTGATCTTACACTTTAGAACACAACACAACCACTGTCAAACTAGAGAAATATAGAAGCCTTCTATCAGGTCTCTCGTCTGGAATAGTTATGTCTTCTTGCACAAGGAGCCAAGGAAGAACTTTTCAGCAGAAGAATATTCAATCTTAGTAATGCTTGAAAAACTAAGTTTATTCCTTGGACAAGCTCCTTTTATACTGCTGTGGATACACTGCATGAGCTACTGGTCCTTCAGTATACTTCTGATAGACATCTGACCAACCACAATAGCTTTACATGTTGTATCCCACGACCAGCTTCAACAAATCAGCCCAATAGTCTGCCTGGTCCTTGACTTAGTTTGTTAATCATCAAAACTTTAATACACCATGTACTTCATGTACTTAACAATTTTCCCTTTTTTGATGATGACAAATTATGCCTTTTTGATCTACCTGTTCCCCCTGAGCTTATGCTCCCTCATACATGTTATTCCCCCTTAATATAACATTCCCTTGAGTATGACCATATCTTCCCCCTTTTTGCATCATCAAAAGAAAAATAGTAAACTAAGAGACGATCACAATCAGAAAGTACTAGCTACTTGAGAAAGCATAATATAATCAAAATCGTAAAAAATAAAGAATAAGAATTAGAAAGGAGATTTCACAAACAAAAGACCATTATCATTCAAGTAGCATCCCATCCATAAACATCCACAACAAAAACATGAACTGATTAGGATTAGGTCAAGACCACATAACAAAAAGATTCAAATAGTAAGAACTAGAGACAAGGACAACAAGAGGGTACAGAAGCAAGGAGGCCTGGGAACTAGAGAACTTGGGGGCAAGATACTGGATAAGCTTAGACATGCTTGCACTATGGTCCCTGTGTTCCTCCAAAAGCTGCTGGGTAAGAGACTTGACCTCCTTGGTCACTTGTGCATTCTCCTCTTTCAGCCTCATCACTTCAGCAGAACTTGTCCTCCTCTAGAGCCTTTAGCCAACTCAACATTTAGCAAAGTGAGTTCAGCATCTTTCTGGGCTAAGGCTACAGTTAGGTCCTTCACTTGTTCCCAGAAGGCTTTATTCTGATCCACTAGATCAAACATAGGTGATTTCTTGGCCCCTTCCTTGAGATCTCCACACTTAAATTCCATTAAAGTATTGTGGGATAAAGACTGCTTTATGGCCCCTGTGATTCCCCTGCTCAGTTCCACCCTACATCACTCAAATACCCTGTTGAGTAGATATCCATAGGCCAGACTATGCTTCCCTTCATCCATGTTGAACACCTTAGTCATATGCTCAATCATCAGTGCTGGTAGATTTATTTCTACCATGGTGCTTAATTTTTCCATCAAATATAAGTCTGTCATTGTGGCTATGATCCTTTTCTCCATCCTTGACAATAGAACTTTGTTGACAAACTCAAAATACAACTGATATTGTCCCTTGAGTAACTTCTTAGAGGTGGCTGAGGGGTTTAGATTTTTCAACTTCCTAGCCTCCTCTAAGAAGCTCTTAGAAGGGGGGATTTGTCAACTACAGTTCTGATCCCTGCCTTCTTCACCTGCAAGATTTCACTCAGACTATCCTCATCTACCTTGAAAGTAATATCCCTAAAATTTGTTATAAGTCCTCTATCTTCCTGAATCTTAATATTCAAATAAAATTCCCTCACTTCTCATTCATGAAGGAATGACATTGGCCATTCTAACAAGTGGCCCCATCCCTGAAATTCTACAGCATCTACTAGCTCACGCATACCTAGGCTTCCTTTAGTCACAAGTTCAAGTACCTTTCCACTCAAAACTTTCTATTTTTCCAACATACTAATCCTCTGGTCCCTGGTTAGAACTTTTTCAACTTTTATTCTTTTTGCTTGTGAACCTGGTCCTCTAGTGGGAGCAGGGCCACTCCTCTTTCCCTTGATGGTCACTTTCTTCTAAACCTTGAGGTCCTTTGCCTCGTTAGGTCCCTGACTCTCTAATTCTTCCTCAGATTCTGTCCAGTCAGCCTTTTTTTCTTCTTTAACAGTGACAACCTAGTCTTTAGGTATGTCATCCTAACAACAGTAACAACTTTCTTTCTTTTCTTTATGGCATGCTTTTCCTACTAGTAACCATGGTATCACTCAATAACTTCTTTTCTGTTTCCCTAGTGGTGTAACTTCTCATAACTACTGCAGACTCCTCAGTCATCTTCTCTTTGCCTTTTCCCTTCTCTTCCTGGTCTTTTGCAAGAGCAGAAATAGGAGGAGCATCATACTTCTTTTTCCTCCACTTTAGAGGTACATTGTCCTCTTCATCATCCTCATCCTCCTTAATAGTAGTAGGCAACACCATGGTCCTGATCTCACTTACTGGTGTCTGATCGTACGCAGGTGCACTGAAGGCCAGAGTGAGATCAGGGAAGGTTATCACTCTTATAGGTTCTTCAAGTGTTGTCCCTTCATGCTCCCCCTGTTTAAGACCCAATAAACTCTTAGCAAACCATTCGGGTCCTTCATCCAATATATTCGACTTTGCTCCCTTGTCCTTATTTAGGTCCCGGTCAAAGTGCCTCTCAGATAGTGAGGAAGAGGTGTGTCCCAATGGAGAAGAGTTACCCTGTTCCTCAGTGACATTTAGGAGAGGTTCTATGGGGTTCACATCAGGTAAAGCACCAGTGATTCTAACCCTACTAGTGCAGATGCAGAAGGAATATGAAGGGTTGGTGAGGTCGTTAAGACCTTGTGTTAGAGGATGAAGTTCATCAGGCTTTACTGGAAAGTGAAGAGGAGTGGATGGGGGGTGTATTGATGTTTGGAAATGGTACAGACTCATCCTCCACTATGATTTGAGAAGATGAATCTTCGGGACTAGCAGACATGGTGATGCACATAAGAGAAATACGAAGAAGATGAAAGAACAAGAGGAAGAACAAGTACAAAGCTTGATGATTTTTGGGGGAACTATGAATCAAAATGATGAATGAAATTATTTTAAAAAGAGAGGGAAAAAAATGTCGGGTCCCTGATTGGTCGCAACTCTTTGAGGATAGTTGACGTTGGTTCAGAAAAATTGAATTGACATGACAGGTCCTGAGCATCTACATTGATGAATTAATAGATTATGAACAAAATACTAACCTAGTAGTGAGTCAGGTCCTTGAGTAAAAGTTTTTCAGTTCTGATCTTCAAGTCTTATGAAATTGTCAATTTTCGCTAACCTGCAAAGTACAAGATGACATTTAAGTGATTGTGAATAATTTCTTACATACTTGTTTAGACCTTCGTATCCAAGAATGTAGGAGAAAATCACAATCATTTTGACCCTTCATGTTTTTGCTTGATCAGTCCTAGCTTCAAGCTATTTCTTCCAAATTGGTCCCTGCAAAGTGACTTAGTGAAGATATCATCAATCTGATCTTCAGTACTGCAAACTTCATGAAGATATTTCCTTTTTCCACCTGGTCCTTGAGAAAGTGATGTCTAACGTGATGATTAAGATTTTAGCCATGTTCAGAGCATTTGTGTTATCACACATGAGGGAAATAGTGTCTGTCAGCATTACAAAATCCTCCATTTGGTGCTTGATCCACAATAATTATGAGCAACAAGAAGCAACAACTACATACTCAGCCTCTGCAGTAGATAGTGCCACTGAGTTCTACTTTTTAGTCCCCCAAGAGATCAGTGAAGACCCAAGAAAATGTGTCATACCAGAGGTTCTCTTCTGTCAACCAAGTACCCTACAAAATCAACATCTGCATATCCTACTAGATCAAAACAATCACCAGCAGGATAGTAGAGAGATAAACGTTCAGATCCTTTGAGATATGTGGGAATTCTTTTTAGCAGACTTCAAGTGTGATTTTTTTGGACAGGATTGAAATCTAGCACACATGCCAACATAGAAGACTATATCAAGTCTGTTGGTAGACAACTATAATAGTGACCCAATGATTCCTTTGTACATAGTTGCATTCACCAAGTTGCCATCTTCATCAGCATCCCGTTTAGCACTTGTACCCATTAGAGTGTCAATTGGCTTAACATCCATTAACTGATACTTTTTAACCAGGTCCCTGATGTACTTTTCTTGTTTATAAAAGTACCACCAGGATTCTGATTAGTCTGTAATCAAAAATAGAAACTAAGCTCACCCATCATGCTCATCTCAAACTCACTTCTCAACAGGTCCCCAAATTCTTAACAAAGAGAATTTGTAGTGGTCCCAAAGATGATGTCATCAACATATACTTGCATAATCAACAAATTCTTTCCCTTGGTCTTCAAGAACAGGGTGTTGTCGATTTGGCCTTTCTTATATCCATGACTTAGCAAGATCCCAGACAACCTCTCATACTAGGCCCTTGGAGCCTACTTTAACCCATATAATGCTTTATCCAGTTTCATGACATTGTCTGGAAATTCTACATTTTCAAAACCTGGTGGATGCTTTATATAGACCTGTTCATTCAGGTACCAATTCAGAAAGACACTCATAACATCTATCTGGAACAGTTTGAATTCCACATAAGTGGCAAAGATAATTAGAATTCTGATTGCTTCCATTCTGGCAATTGAGCAAATGTCTCATCATAATCTATCCCTTCTTCTTGGTTGAATCCTTGTACCACCAATATAGATTTGTTCCTAGTGATGATGCCATTTTCATCCAGCTTATTCCTGAACACCCATCTGGTCCCTATACTGTTCTATCTGAAGGTCTGGGAACCAGATATCATACCTTGTTTCTCTCAAACTGAAGTAGTTCTTCTTGCATAGAATTTACCAAATCTACATCCTTGAGTACTTTTTAAATATTTTTGGGTTCTATGGAAGAGATAAAAGCATCATAGGACATTAAGTTTCAAGTTTTGGGTTTGGTCTGAATTTTAGAGTCCAAAGCATAGACTAGATTAACCATAGGATGATATGATTGATGTTTCCATTTAGAGGTCCTTGCTACAGACTGGCCCTAACTTCATGAGGTATCAGGATTGTCCTCTCTTTCTTGTTGAGAAGTATCAGGTTCATAATCATGATCAATACCAACTGTCTTCGTGTCCCCTATAGAAGCACCTGGTCCTTTTGAGGATTTTTCATTTTCATCACCATCATTTATGCAGTCCTTAGTTTGTGCGGCTTTATTAGTTGAAAGATCATTTATTAGGATATCCTATTGAAGGTGGATTATCTCATCCAGGTCTGAGTCTTCACTATCATTGACACTCTTCATTTCTCTTGACTCATAAAAGATAACATGTAAACTCTCTTCAATGTAGAGGATTCTTTTGTTGAATACTCTATAAGCTTTGTTATTTGTAGAGTACCCAACAAAAATACCCTCATCACTTTTAGAGTTGAATTTTCCAACTTCCTCCTTGCCATTTTTAAGTACAAAACATTTGCTACCAAAAGCCCTCCCTAATATTAGGTTTCCTCCCAAACAAGAGTCCATAACAAGTCTTGTTCTTGAGAGACCTTATCAGACACCTGTCTGTAACATAACAAGTAGTATTGACAGCCTCATCCCAAAAGTTCTTTGCCAATCTAGAGTCAGTCAGCATTGTCCTTTCAATTTTCACTAGAGTTCTATTTTTCCTCTCCATAATTCCATTTTTCTGAGGAGTTCTGCGAGGTGAAAAATTATGTTGAATTCCCTACTCTGCACAAAAACCATCAAGTATTGAATTTTTAAATTCAGTGAGATGGTCAGACCTGATCCCAGCGACTTTGCTTCCAAACTAATTCTGACTCTATTTTATGAGGCTGATCAGCCATTCAGCAGCCTTATCCTTGGATCTCAGGAACCTTACCCAAGTGTATTTTGAGTAATCATCAACTACCACCATAATATACCTTTTTCCAGCTCTGCTTTGAACCTTCAAAGGATGACAGAGATCAGTATGAATAAGGCCAATAGGTCTAGAGGTACTTACTTCATGTTTGGTTTGAATGAGACTTTAGTCTGCGTTCCCTGAGCACATGCAACACACGCTTTGGAATTTCTAAAGTTCATCTTTGGCAAGCCATGAACCAAGTCCTTAGATACCAGTTTGTTCCGTAATGAGGAATAGGCATGACCAAGTCTCCTGTGCCACAATTCACATGACTCATCTTACGCCTTTAGACATGTCACATTGTCCTCCTTTGTTATTCTCAGGTCTATCATATACATGTTTCTTCACCTCATTGTTGTTGGCACCACCTCAATGGTAGATAAGTTTGTAACTGTACACTTGTCTATAGGAACTTGACTTCATTCCCTTTGTCACAGATTTGAGATACACTAAGAAGCTTGTACTTTAATCCTTCAACATACTACACATCTTCAATAGCCTTCTCAAAACACTTGTCAATCTTTCCTATATCCATGATATAGCCCTTCTAACCATTACCAAAAGAAGCACTGTATCTTTCAAACTCATTTAATGTGAGGAAGTTTTTAACCCTTCCAGTCATGTGCTTTGAGCATCCACTGTCCATATATCAGAACTAACTGCTTCCTCCTGACTTTTACTGCAAGTGATAACATGTTTGATTTGGGAATCCATTTTAATCTGAGCTCCCAATAAGCAGATAGAGGCCTAATCACAAACTTCCTAGTCCAGTTGGGCAAAGGTCTGTTCCTCTGTTTAGGCTTAGGACCTGGTCTTTCACTTACATTTTTCTTTTATGAGGACACTAACTTCTGTTTGTTCAGAGTTCTCTTAAGTACTTCACAACTGTCTTTGAGATGACCATTTCTTCCACAATGCAAACACAAAATATTGTTAGTAACAGGAACATATTTGTTGTGGGGATTATGGTGGGGTCAATTTTATTAACGTAGCCTAGTCCATTTTTTAAGGACCCCAGCAGCTGGGCATATCTCCTGAAAGCTTGAAAGATGCAGTCCACGTCATAGATTTATTCAAATCGTCTTTAACTTTCATCAGGTCCCTTTCCATCACAGTGCTTCTTTCTAAGGTTAAGTCAACTTCAATTCAGCCGCCTTGAGTTTCTCCTCCAATGCATGTCCATTTTCAGTTATTTTCCTTTTTAACTTAGCATCAGACTGACCATCATATTTTATCAGCTTCAATAGTTTATCCTTTTTATTTCTAGGGCTACCACTTTAACTTCAAGATCAGACACTTGGGTAGTCAGAACAGACTTTTCATCCTGAGACACGTCTACACTATTGTTAAACAGGTCCTTCTTAGCAGTTAATTCATAGATTGGGTCAATGAGAATACGTGCTAGTTTTTTCAGCTTTCTAGTAGAGCAATGATCTAAGTTGTCTTTAAGGTCTAGCAGTGTTACCTCTCCATCATTATCTAGCTAGGCCATAAAGGCAAATAGTCCATCATAAACTTCATCATCATCCTTTATTATAAGCACAGATAAATCTTTATGTTGCTCTTTATCTTTAGATCCACTTGAGGAATTTCCCCAGACCCCTAATGCCTTTATCATGATTTTGTCGGCAGCAGCTTTCTTCTTGTACTTGACTGAAACCTAGTCCTTTTTTCTATCTTTGCCAAATCTTTGTCCATCTTTCTGATCTCCCTTTCCATGAGGACGCTCTCTGATGAAGTGTCCTGGCTTACCACACCCATGACATAAATCACTATTTCCATGAGCTCTACTAACATTTCCCTTCTTTGCCATATCATGACATTTTCTGACAAATTTCTTGAACCTCTTGGTGAGATAAGTCATATCTACACCATCAGTCTCCTTATTACTTTGAGTAGTCTTCAATGCAAATGTTTTATCTTTCTTTCCATCTCTCTTACTTATTTCATGTTTCTCACACTACTAAAAATTGCCTCAAAAATGACGGACAAAAATGACGGACTGCATCATTTTTTCTTCAAAATTGATGAAAAAGCAATGCAGTCCATTTCTTTGCTTTTTTGCTCGACACTTGTAGAAAAGCGATGGACTGCGTCACTTTTGACATTTTGTCATTTTTTTAAATAATTTTTTTAAAAAGTGACGGACATAGAGTCCCTATCCGTCATTTTTTAAAAAAAATATTTTAAAATTTTTTTTAAGGCGATGAACATGGGGTCCTTATCCGTCACTTTTTCAAAAAATTTAAAAGAGCGATGGATATTTGATCTCTGTCCATCGGTTTTTCAAAAAAGTATTTTCAAAAAAATTAAAAAGCGACGGACATGGGTTCCCTGTACATCGCTTTTTAAAAAAATAATTAAAATAATTTTAAAAGAGCGACGGACATATGGTCCCTGTCCATCGCTTTTTTGGAAATTTTTTAAAAATACTTTCAGAAAAACGATGGACATAGGGACCCTGTCCATCGCTTTTTTCGAAATTTTTTTAAAAAATTGTAGAAAAGCGACGGACATAGGGACCCTATCCGTCACTTTTTCTGCAAGTAGCAACAACAAGTTAAACATACAAAGTATATAACACAAATCAAAATTAAACATTAAAAACAAATAAAATCCAACAATTATGATGTTCTAAACAAACATAAAGTTCATTAAAATAATCAAAAGTTTCTAAAATATAACTAAAGTGTCCAAGCATAACTAAATTTTTCAAAACATCTATTCTAAACAAACTCATCATCATCACTTTCTTCATATTCGGGAGCAGAAGGATGCGGTACAGGCTTATAGGCGAGGTTGAGCACTTGTTCTTTGATTTGTACAACTTCCTTTCATTTCTCAATCCTCCTTGCCTCATAAACTACAAATGCACTTAAAAGTTGTTCTATTTTTTGAGACATGGCAGCCAACTAAATCTGGTCAAGGGCGTCGACCTGTCTCGCCAATCCAATGCCTTCTAAACTTGATTGGATTCGTTGTATGTCATTCCTAGAGCCCATCCAATATATACGACCTTTGTGGCTCCTGCTAACTACTTTTTCAGTCCAAATTTGATCGGATAGTTTAGGCATAAGTTGGACATCATCTCCAAGCTCACGAAAGTATCGCTCGTATTCTTGCTGCATATTACAAAAATAATTTAGAGTTAGAATGAATATTATATATACACACACACACACATATATACATGTATATGCGTTAGAAAATTGTTGAAGGACAACACGATCATGTGCATCAGATGTCGAAGCAAACTGTTGAAGGACAATATGGTCTACTTTATGCCTAGCCTTGATTTCCCTAATTTCTTCCTTAAGGAGGCTTATTTCTTATTAGAGGTCTTGGATGGTAATAGGCTTGTATTTTTTGGAGGGAAATTTGTTTAGAATATCAGTAATATTGTAGGTATTAGTTACCTGAGGATGAGAAAGAATGTAAGGAGATGAGGTGGAGGGCTTATCTAAAGCCTTTTTGAATTTGTCTAGGTAATGTCTCTTCTTATCAGGATCTTGTAGTCCGCTGATAATTTCAAGGAAGAGAGCTTTAAGTGTTGAAATTTGATATTATAATCAATTAAACTTTGAAAGTAAAAATGGAGCAAATTCTAACCAATATTCTTGAGAGAGATAACTCTTGAAAGTGAAAGAATAAGATGTCTTAAAAATGGAAAGGTTGGCTCTATTTATAGCCAAAAATTTGCTACATGTGATATTGCTATAATATTGCAACATAGTGCTACAGGATCTTCCACTTATTAATTAGATGCTTATGTCAATGGATGACTTCATTTTTGGTCATATCATTAAGATGTCATTATAAATCAAATTTAAGGGTGATTTCTTCTTCTTCTTCTTCGGATTTTTTTTTTCGATGTCTGCAATTGATTGCCAGGGAGTCCAGCCTTAATAAGTTGAAGGATTTTTTCCATCAGGTTGATGAATTACCCCTTTCCACTGCAGCTAGCTAACTGTGCAACGACAATTGATTTTTGTTGTAAACATTGTATCTGGGCAGCATTTGTTGGGATTAGATATCCTGGGTTTTGTAGGAACCGTTTTCCTACCTCAGGAACATAGTCTTCAGTGGATTCCAGCTTCTGTACCATTTGCAATGGCCTTAGAGAGCTAACCATGGGAAACCTTTTTGTCCCTCTGGTTTGTGAAATACAAACTTTTGGGAATATATCCATGGGATATGAAACCTGTGAGAAAATTGTACTATTAAAGGAATTTAATGTTGGTTAAAAAATCTTTGGCAAAAGTATTCATATCCTTCACGGACTAGGTGTGGAAGGATTTCAACTTTATAATCATAGGCGGGCCACCATTGGTGTACCATTGTGGAAATTCAGGACTTAATTGTTTTCCCCAAAGGAGAAACCATGAATGCTTTCCAACGTCATTTTCGACGGTGAATGCATTCATCCATGCATTTATGTAGTCAAAATAATTGTAATTTTGTGGCTCAAAAGGTTGAGAGAGCTTTTGTATCTGGCTGGGTGTATGCCTCAATATTTGGGTGAAATTATCTTGTTCATTCGTACTGTGGTATGGGTAACATGGCTTTGTGTTTGTTTATCTTTGTGGGGTTTGAACAAGCATCGATTGGGTGTCTGTGAGTATAAACTCATAAAATCGATGAGTATATACTAAGGCTTTTTGGATGAAGTTTGCGGAAGGGCTAAGCGTCCTCTTAACAACTTCTTATGGATTAGGATTTCAAAAATTGGTCTCACTTTAAATAAGTAGGTATACTATGTCATTAAAGTAGATTGAGTCATCAGAGGATGACCTTTTGGTAGAAGAAGTTGATTGAGAAGTGGTTAAAGGGTTTGATTTGCATACTGCTTTTGTTTGTTGAGAAAAATTGTATGGGTAATTGATGGGGCTTTCGACCTCCATCAAGTTATGAGTGGTGTCGACAACAGCCACCGAGGAAGAAGAAGAATTGGAGTGGGACTTGGAACCATTGCTTTAGAAGTCAAAGTAGTTGGTGCGTGGCGTTTGACCGTCGCTTTGGAGGTTGAGGCGTGACTGTGGACCGCCACCTTAGAGCACATATTTGTAAAGAATTGGAATTGGTTAATCATTGTTCATCTACTGGTTGGAGTCATAGTAGCTTCTTTGAATCCCTTCAGCTGACACCAATTCTGAAATCTTCCTCCGACCACAAGGAACTCGTTGTCTGAGCTAGTTGAGCTGCTGCTGCTTCTTCTTCTTCTTCTTCTTCTTCTTCTCCTTCTTCTTCAACTAGGTCAACCCATTTCTTAGGACTAGAATTGGGATTGGGCTCTGGCTTGTATTCTCCAGGAGGAATGATGGTGGTGTACCTTTCATGGCAGAGTATGTTGAGGTGTGATATCTTGGCTGGCCTGGTCCAGGCTTATCTATCGAGGGTTGCTTGGCAGCAACTTCAATTGCTCGTTGTTGTGAAACAACTTGAGTATTGTTGGGAGATATTGATGTTGTTTTACCGTCTTGTGATTCCATTAATTCTATTTTCTTTTTCCTACCCATTATTTTCTTCCCTACAAGAATTCTCGAGTAAGAAAATCGGGAATAGAGTTTGAGCTCCCTTTGATATATTCTATACCAAAATCAGAAATAGATAAAATAGCTTGACATCTAGCAAATATATTGCCACACCCCTCCCTGGGGTCGTAAACAGTGCCCTATAAGAGCACGTAAACACTTACTAATTCGAATTCCCTTATAAACACAGCCTAGAATTCTACCAAAATTTCGGCAGAGTTTCCTCTGTTTTACTGACTAACCTCACCTGCAAGAAAAGC
>JAOTQR010108889.1:0-26534 GCA_025774065.1 Solanum ossicruentum | reverse complement strand
TGTGTTAATTTCATGGAAAGTATCTATAGAGTTATGATTTGACCCTACCTAGTTGACGAGGGGTAAATAGCCTCAAAAATCTTGATGGGAGGTAGGTGGGTAGGCCCATTAATCAATTGAAAGGTTGATTCCTCAATCACCTAGGATAGGGGTGGTTATTACATCGACCAATTAGGGGGTTGATTCCTCAATCACTTGGGATGGGGGTGGTTATACCGTCAACCAATTGGGGGATTGATTCTTCAATCACTTGGGACAGGGGTGGTTATACCGTCAACTAATTAAGGGGTTGATTCCTCAATCACTTCCAAGGGGTGGTCTACCTTGAACTCCAAGTACTAAGTTTGCCTAATTTATGATTATGGTCTCTTCACATGTAATATTCTATATAAGGATGATTTTCTTCAAGTATCACTCATACATGCTATATTGCTAGATGCTCATTCATTGCCTAATTATGCATTTCGATTATGTTACCTATCTCTTTTTGCATTGCATCCAACATATTTAGTACATTCAAATGTACTAATGCATACTCTATGCTTACATGATGTTGACATGTAGAAACCGGAGCTCTACTTGATCACTTTCCTCCTTCACGAGGCTAGTACTATCTTTCAAAGAAAGTTGGTGAGTCCTCAACTCCGAGGACATGTTTCTTGAATTTATGCTATGTTTTGACTCGTATAATATTGGAAACTTATAACTATGAGGGTGAGCCCGGAGATTGTCTTGGCCCTTGCTCCTATCTACGTATTAGAGGTATTGTTGGAACATTATAATGTATTAATGCTATACTTTTACTTTCTATGTTTCTATGGTATCAACTATGTCCTTTAGCGTTTTTCTCTTTTTACTATCTTTTGATGTTGTACATTTGCTTACGCGAACAAAGATGTGTAATGAATTTCTAAAAGGCTTGTT
This sequence comes from Solanum ossicruentum, assembly GCA_025774065.1. Taxonomy (NCBI): domain Eukaryota; kingdom Viridiplantae; phylum Streptophyta; class Magnoliopsida; order Solanales; family Solanaceae; genus Solanum; species Solanum ossicruentum. The sequence continues at coordinate 25,610 of JAOTQR010108889.1, read as the reverse complement.
TGGGGTCCCGTTGAGTTCAAAATTCTCCGTGTCATGCCTACGCCCTAGGTCTGGGTCTTGAAAAACTTGGTATCAGAGCCCTAGATTTTTAATGGTCCTCGGCATACAACATACCACATTGATTAAAGATTTATTCATGGTTATGAAGAATGCCACAACTATGAATGGGAAGCTATGAGGAATTTTAGGAAATGTTTCGCTTCTTCATGATCTATGTCATGCGATAGAGTTAAGTCCTCTAAGGATTATTCCTGATTATCAACCATTATGTTTCTGAAAATGTCTCAAGCTATTCAAGGTGGTGTACAATATGATGTTCCATCAAATGCGGATGTTTGCGATGCTCTTTGGATTTTGACCAATGCTATGACTGCTCAACTCAACCAACAAGCAAATGCATCTAATATTTCAAATAATGAGAAGGGGAGAGAAAGATTAGGAGGGCTTGAGTTGAGGGTGCATCATATTCTTCTAGACTTCCGGTGCTCAAGTTCAAGAAGAGAAGGGTCCAAATTGAAGTGGCAATAGTAGAGTGACTCATCCTAGATGTCCAAGGTGTGGGAGGAAACATGATAGCATATGCTTAAGGAATATAGGTGCATGCTCAAGGTGTGGTGTGATGGACCACAATGTAGTCGATTGTGCATATTCTCGAAAAAGAAGTGGGAAGTCTAATAGGGCTTGGTATGAAGGTGGTTTCTAAGGTGCTAACGGTGTGCATCTCAAACAAGATCACAAATTTTGAGGCCAATGGTCCTCTAGTGCTCAAAATAAGAGGCTTGCTATTGATGGAATGGTTAACTCGAGGTCCCAAGGTAGCAATGGTGGGGTGAGTTTTTTGAAATGCTCAAAATGTGAAGGTATCATCATGGCAAATGCCTAAGGAATTCAAATGCATGCTATGGATTTTGAAGAGTTGGTAATAAGCTTGTTGATTTTCCTTATATTCGAAGCAAGTGCAAGGGGGTCATGTTAATCAAGGGAGGTAAGGAGGGCTGAAGTGCCCGATGTTATTATCGTTATATTGAAGTTTCCTTGACTTTGATGTGTATGTATTGATGAGTCTGAGTGCTACTACCATTTTCATTATTTCTTTTTATTACCAGTCGGCTTCATGTGTGTCCCCAATTGTTATGTGAACTTTTGGTGTCCACCCCATTGATGAGTCTATTGTTGCTAGGAAGGTCCGTAGAAATTTTTCTGTGGTTAAATTGCATAGGTCTTGCCTTGTGACTTTGTTGAATCGGTATGGTAGATTTTGATGCTATACTTGGGGTGGATTAGTTGCATGCATATTGCGCCTCCATTGATTGTAGAACCCGTAGAGTTAGATTCCAATTCACTAATAAACCCATCCTTGATTGGTAGTGAGGATGTAGGTCCATTTCTTGGATTAAGGTCCAATTGACCCCTAAGGGCTACATTTATCATCTTGTAATAGTTAGGGGTGTTAAACCTAAGTCATTTCTATTGAGTCTCTTTCTGGTGATCAATGAGTTCTTGATGTCCTTTCCAATATTTTGGATTTGAGGAAGTGTCTTTAGGTTTAACTAGTGCACCGACTATGTCTATAAGTCTCTTGAATTGGGTATTGAATCCCTACCTTGTTATATTGGTGGTGGTCTTTGGTGATGATATGTTGGTTTGTTTTTGGAAGTGAAGAAGAGCTTGTGAATTATTTGTGGGTGATGTTGTGAACCTTGAGGAATGTGAAGTTGCTTGCTAATTTATGAAAATTAGGAATCTTTAGGGTGACAAAAAAGGGTGGTTGGAGAAGCTCACTAGTTGACTAGGTTAGGAACGAGATTGAGTGAAGTTGAGGATGGTGGTGTAGTGGTTTTGATGGTTCCAAACCATCTTTGGTTGAAGGGGACTAGTTTAAGCAAGGCCTTGATTCCACCTTAATAGAGTTGGAGGTTTTGGGTGAAAGATGGTAGAGCGGAGGTTATCTCCCAAGGAGAAGATGGTGGTTTATGGTACCAAGTGGACTATGTGTGAATAAGGTTGACAATTGGGTTAAGGTTTGTAGGTCCTTGTAGGGTTTGAGGAGGAATTGGTAAGGTTGCATAAGGATTGAAGTTGCCTATGGATATGAATATAGCTCTTCCGATCTTATTCTATTGTATCTATGATAAGGTTTTATGTGATGATCAGAGTGCTATGATGACTTTGAAGGCTGTGGATGCGATGAGGGGCATGACTCATGAAAAGCGTTCGGTGAAAATTTTGGAATGGACAAGTGAGGATGTTTGGGGAACAAAGATGTATTTTTCGTCAAGTACTTTAGGGGAATCAATAAGTTAAAAGTTCCATATGAGAAGCCGAGGCAAACATTATGAAGTGACATCCCTATCTTTTTCCAATCTACCTAAGCCTAAGGCACTAGGCTCTTTCTTTTCCCAAGCAGTCCTAATCCTTTCAATTCTTGAGTCTCATGGCATGACATGCTTACATGTGCATTATAGTGATTTATATGATGTTTGAAATGATTTAAACATATTTTTGCACGAGATTTAACTACTTCATGATTTTCAAATAATGAGCTACGTATTGAATCCCTTGAGAGTTTCAAGTTCTAAGTATAGTCTTTCAAGCCTTGTCCTCCCACATTCAGGGATGAATGTTCCCAAGGGGGAGATATTGTGACACCCTGTAAATCCCTGCTCTTATGTATCCATGTTTCAAGCCTCTTTCGGTTAGGTTGGGAGTGTATTAGGTTCGTGGGAGACTTCTAGTACTTAGATGAGTTCGAGACTTCCCTAAGAATTGAGTTTTGGGTGTTGGTTTGTGCCAAGGTCATCTTTAAATGACTATAACTTTTAGAACACAAAGAACTAGATGACCCACAAGATTTCAAATGAAAGCCCTTTGAGTTAGCTTTCCAACTGACTTGGTTTCACCTCATTCTGAGGTCAGATGAAGAACTATGACCATTTTCGTGAGACCCTCCTGTGCAGTGAAATAACATGGGCAACTTGACGGGCAGTGGGACTTGGATGGGTCGTCTGGGATGCCTTGAGCAGGAAAAGACCATTTTTAGTCTAAGGCATGGGGCACAACCAGTGGCATGGGCCATGTGGCTGGTCGTAGAGTGTGTGCAAGTGAGGAAGAGTGGGTGTGGGAGTAGTTTTCTTGGCTAAGTGTTGTGCCATGGCCATCTTCACGGGTTGTGGCAAGTCTAACTAGTCTTCCCCTAGGCTTGGGATGACCAAGCAACATTTTTCTCACCATGTGTCATTCAACGGACCACTATACAGACCGTGTAGCACAACACGGCCCATGAGGGCTCCCGTCAAAGTGACGATGACATCAATTTTTCTAAGTGTTCCAACTTTCAATTTTTTGATCAAGTCTCATCTCTCGAGCACTCCATACAACGTTTGTGGTCCTTAGTGGGGCATCACTTTTCCAAGTTTTTCGTCTATTCACTAATGGCATTTTCATAAATTTATTTAATTCTAATGATCTTTTTAGACTTCCAATGCTATCTTAACCTCTCCAAAAGACTTAAACCCCATTATAAAGGATCTAACTCATTACTCTCAACTCGAAACACTCTCAAATCCTCTAAAAAGCCTCTACCAAGAGCCTAATACAAAATCAAGGAAACTCAAGAACAAGTTTGGATTTCAAGACTCCATTCCAAACTTCCATTCTTTCCCAACTTAGTTTCAAGAGACTCAAGGTCTAAGTTACCTGGGTTTCAACCATGGCTTCTTTCAACCATGACTTCTTTCATCCATGGTGCACAATCTTCCTTTTTATATAAATTGCATGTTTCTAAGTTGATTTACTTGTGAGTCTTACTTATTATAATGTAACTATGAACTATAATAGGGTTTCATGCAAGTGTGATTGAAAACACGTGTTTATTCTTTGTGAGTCTATACTATGAGATGATTTGCCTATTATGATTATGCATGTTTTAAGCTATAGAACTATGATCTTTCTTGTTACTTGATAGAGGTTTTGAATGCATTTCACCTAAGCGTTTTACTAAGTATTAGTGGGTTAATTTACATTAGAATTTCTCATATGATTTCACTCTTAAATTGGATGGTTTTATACAAGCATAACACACCAGCCAAGTGTTTGATAAAATATTCAATTTTTGGTTCTTAAGCTATAGATGATCTATTGTATGACCTATGACTTGAATGACTTTATGATGATGAAAGAAAGGTATATATTTGTTAATTTCATGGAAAGTATCGATAGTGCTGTGAGTTGACCATACCTAGTTGAGGAGGGGTAAATTGCCTCAACCATCATGATGGGGGATGGCATGCCAATTAACCAATTGATGGTTTGATTCCTCAATCACTTGGGACGGGGGTGGTCATGCTGTCAACCAACTGGGAGGTTGATTCCTCAGTCACTTGGTATAGGGGTGGTCATGCTATCAACCAATTGTGGGGTTTATTCCTCAATCACTTGAGAGAGGGGGTAGTCATGCCGTCAACCAATTGAGGTGTTGATTCCTTAATCATTTCCAAGGGGTGGTCTACATTGGACTCTGACTATTAAGTTGGATTGGTTTATGATGATGGTCTCTTTCTACACATGTAATATGTTCTATATAAACATGATTTACTTCATGTGTCTTTCATACATTCCATATTGCTATATGCTCATTCATTGCCTAATTATGCATTACAATTGTGTTACCTATCTCTTGATACATTGCATCTTACATACTTAGTACATTCAAATGTACTACCATATACTCTATACCTACATGATATTAACATGCAGGAACTGGAGCTCCACCTAATCATCTTGCTCCTCCACGAGGCTAGTACTATCTTTCAAAGCAAGTTAGTGATTCCTCAACTCCGAGTACATGTTCATTGAATTTATGATATGTATTGAATCGTATCATGTTGGAAACTTATAACATGAGTGTGAGCCCGGAGATCGTCTCGGCCCCCATTCCTATCTATATATTAGAGGTGTTGTTGGAACATTATGATGTATTAGTGCTATACTTTGACTTTCTATGTTTCTATGGTATCAACTATGTCCCTTAGCCCCATTTTCCCCCTTTTACTATCTCTTGATGTTGTAGTATCAAATATGTCCCTTATCCACATTTTCCCCTTTTTGCTATCTCTTGATGTTGTACAATTGCTTCCACGATCAAGGATGTGTAATGATATGCTAAGAGGCTTGTTTCGGGTCCCTTCAAGTTCCTCATTCACCATGTCACGTCTACGCCCTTGGTCCGAGTCATGACAAATAAAGTCGCTTAGTCGTTTCCTTTACTTTCTTATCATGCTTTTTTAAATGCTTGGGGTAGTTAGATTTTAATTGTTTATTTTTGTTTCTCTTTATTTGATCTCTTACAATCAACTAGAATAATATTCTTGGAAAAAAGACCTCTATTTGTTAAATCCCCACATAAATAAGAGATATGGTCGGGACCCACATTTGCAAATCTCAAAGGGTTCTTAACACCTTCCCTTCGAGGTAACTTGAACTATTACCCGTTCTTTGGTGACTCAGACCTTTAGACTATGTTTTAGGCTTAGAATGGTGTCCTAATGCACCTCAACTCATTAGGTGTCATCTCTTAAATTTCAAATCCCAAAGAGTCGTTGCCATAATGTCGTCTAGGTTGCCATCTTTTCGCGAGAAAAAATGGTGTGCAACAAGATGCAAATGCCCAACTCAAGAATTGCAAATAATCTAGGTTTTCTAACTTAGATTATCATGGTTCCCACAACCCAAGTTATAGGTTTAGCTACTCATAGCTTGAGCAAATGAACAAATAATGAATATGGAAGACATAGTTAAACACTTACCCAAAAACATTGAAGAATAATAAAACCCACTTTGTATGTAGAATCACAAGATTGAAAGATGTAATGAATCCACAAGTGAATCTGATCTCCAAAATGTTGTCTCTAAAGATAAACCCTAAGAAAATACTCTAAAATTTCGTGCTCTATGTAAGCTATGTGTAAACTCTCTCCAAATCTCTAAAATTTCTGGCTAAAAACCTAAAATATACTATATGTAGTATTTTGAAATAAGCCCCTAAATTAATTAGAAAAACTTGTCGCCACCTTATAACAGTGGTTGTTACGACTTGTAGTATACCCTATGAGCCGTAATCGGGCTTTCGTGGTCAGCATCTTCAATCTCAGACTTCACTACTATGGGACACCTGTACGAGTTGTAGTCTGCTCAACGACTCGTATTGACTTCTCATAGTCTACAATTGCATTTCTTGATCCAATCTTGATCAACACCAGAAGTGTTTACGCGACATCCCTTTACGAGATGTAGTGAGGTCTACTACTTGTAACTGAGTCTCGTATAATTGAATATCAAATTATTAAACTTTGATTTTGAACACGGAAAGTCCTTATAACACTACCTCTATGACTTGTTGATTAAGATATGACTCATAGAGGGTCCCGTATTTCCTTGAAATCAACAAAACCTGCAACGTTTCCCCAAAAATTGTGGCTACCTGCTTTTTTTGTAAAAACAAACACAAAAACATAAAAACCATAAAAGTCATATTGAGAACACACAAAATCCTAAGTTTTAGGCATCAAATGTGCTGTACTTTGATAGCATATCAAACCTTTATAGTACACTCAGACTAGCCATCCGTTTGGGGGTGAAAGGAGGTACTTAGATCAACCTGGGTGGCCAGCACCGGCTGAAAAGCCCTCCAAAAGTTGGAGGATAACTGTGACCCTCGGTAAGATATGATAGTTACTGGAACCCCATACAGCTGGACTACCTCTGGAACCCTTTGGAGCTGGACTACCTATAGAACCCCATGCTGCCGGATTACCTTTGGGATATAAATATGAGATAACCGCTTTGCAATGAAGCTATAATGAACCAGAAGGAAATATCAGACTTAGTTAAGAGGGAGCCCCATAATAATGTCATAACCCCTGGAAGTAAGCGGGAGCCCCATAATAATGTCCATGGTCATAGGCTCCCACTTCCACTTGGGATGGTCAATCACTAGAGTGTCCTACCTGGTCGATGGTGCTCAACATTTACTAGTTGGCGACTAAGAAAACATTACACGTGGTCAGAAATATTCTTGTTTCTTCCATCCCAATGATACTGTTGTCTCAGATCTTAGTACATCTTTGTTGTACCTAGGTAAATAAAATATTAGGAATCAGTTCGAATCTGAGGACCCATTGAATCAACTGCAACCTGACCAACAAACCCTTGTAAAATCCTATATAAAAGACCCACTAAAGACTCATCCTCGAACTTTAGCACTTGAATTTGAATAATTAATGAAGATTGAACCCCAATGAAAGGCCAAAAGATAGATGGAATCTGAAACATCCAACTGGACTATGTTAGCTAAGAAATGAATGTCAAGAGCTAACGGTCGCTCCTCTATAGTCAACTATTCTAAGCTACCCATATTCACTGCCTTCCTACTCAAGACATTCACTACCACGTTTACTTTGCAAGGATCATGTAAAATTAAAAGATCTTATTCAAACAACAACTCAATCCACCACCTCTGGTAGGAATTTAAATTCTACTGAGTCATGATGTACTACAACAACAACAACAACATACCCAGTAGTATCCCACAAGTGGGGTCTGGGGAGGGTAGATGGTACACAGACCTTACCGCTACCTTATAGAAGTAGAGAGGCCATTTCCTAAAACCCTCAGCACAAAACCCAGGAGCAGAAAGACTAGATATGATAAAAGAACAGATGCGACGAACCATACATATCATGAGTCATGATGTACTGTAAGCTCTAATGTTCTATATAAATATCAATATGTATGCAATACATAGAATGTCTCCATACCTCGAGCAAAAACACTACCACTACCAACTCTAAGTCGTGCGTGGCGTAGTTAGCTAGTAGGTCCATAAATAGTGAGAAGCATAAGTAATAACCTTACCTCGCTGCATGATTACATAGCCCAACCTAATACGAGAGGCACTATAATATACCAGAAAGCTCTCTCCCTCAGTAGGGAATGTTAGAATAGGAGTGTAGTAAGTAACACCTTCATCCTCAGATAACTAGCCACACTTACCAGACCACTAAATGTCACACCTTGATAAGTTAATCGAATCAAATGAGAAGAAATAGTAGAGAAGGCCTCAACAAACCATCTGTAATACCTTACTAACCCTGATAAAGTTCTGAATATCTATAACTGAAGTAGGCCTAGGGAGCCACTAATTGCCTTAGTTTTAGCTAGATCCACCTTTGTACCCTCGCTAGACACCCTATGCCTCCAATAAGGTCACGAACTTAAGCTAGAACTCGTAGTTAGAAAATCTTACATACAATTTGTGATCTCTAAGTGTCCGTAGCAAAATCTGGAGGTGCAAGGCATGCTACTCTCGTCTATGTGAATATTCAAAAATGTCATTGATAAAAACATTGAAAATTGTGTCTAGATACAACCATAATACCCGACTTATCAAGTCCATAAATGATGCAGGGGCATTAATCACCCTAAATGGCATGACTAAAAACTATAATGCTAACCATAGGTTTGGAAGGTAGTCTTTTGAATGTCCTATGCCTAAATCATCAACTGGTGATACCTCGATCTCAGGTTAATATTAGAAAACATTGCTGCCCCTGCGACTGGTCAAAAAGACCATCACTACGCGGCAGGGGATATCGGTTCTTTACTATCACCCTATTCAATAATTGATAGTCAATGCACTTCTAGAAAGTCTCCTCCTTCTTTATCAAAAATAGGACAAGGGCTCCCAAGGAGAAACACTAAGCCTTATGAATCCCATATACAACAAAACTTGAAGCTATGTGTTGAGCTCATTAAGCTCTGTAGGAGCCATCTAGTACGAGGAAATAAATATGGGCTTAGTGTCCGACTCAAATACTATTGCAATATCAACATATCTGTTTGGTAGAAACCCTGACATATTCTTAGGAAACACATTTGAAAACACAAAAATAATAGGCACTAACTCCACAGTAAGAGCCTCAACAATCACATCACTAACATAGGCAAAGTAAGCCATACACCCTGTAGATGTCAACTTCTGAGTCTGAATTATGATATAATAACCATTGGTACCCGACTTACAAAACCCTGCCATACAACTGGTAACATCCCTGGTATAGCCAAGGTGATAGTCTAGGCATAACAGTCTAACACAATATGATGAGGGGCCTACCAATCCATATCAAAATCTAACATATCAAGCAACATCAAATCAACCCAAATGTCGAACTCCTAAAGAGTACTAACACATATTCTGGATACCTGATCTACCATAAGTGAATCCCCACTTGCATTGATACAAGAACTCGAGATTAAGTGGCATGAGAGTTACCCGTAAGAGAGAAAGATTATACACTGATATATTAGAGAAGGTAGAACCTAGATCAAGCAATGCTTAAATCAGCTACTAATATATAATAACCCTACATGAAATAGCCTCGCTAGAAGCCTCAACATCTCTAGTGCTGGAAAGGCATAAAAATGGCCCTAACGGTCCCTACCTCAAGCATCATGTCCTCCCTCCACTCTACCACCTCTAGCTAGACCTCTAGAGCCCTGCTAGAAGGTACCCTGGCCTCATGATCTCTGTAATAGTCATCTCTACAACCTCGATCCAAACCCCTGCCCTTCCACCTGGTAAGGGAGCTGATCTAGTGGGCTATGGGGCGAACATTGTTGCTCTGTGCTCTAGATAGTCTCTGAACTAAAGGTCTAGTATCCTACATATAAAATAACGAAATGTAGCCCTACCATTATGGCCTTGAATGTACTTCCATGACCTAGATACCCTGAAAGCCTAGCTACCTACAAAAGATAACCCAACTGGCCATGATAAAGTAGTGTCACTGATTCTCAATCTGCATCGTATAGAATAAGAAAAAGAACCTTGATTGGAATTACCTCTGCCTTCATGGATACACTCAGAAGCCTGCAATGATGCCTAGAAGGGCTGACTAGTCTAACTTTGCAGACACCTCCTCAAAGTCATATCACTCGACATTTTGAACCTCGACCAGGAACCAGTAAACTCTCCCTCACATGTAACCTGCTTGTCGCTACCCCCTTGGGCCTCATGACTAAACTACTCTAGAGAACAAATATGATCAATAATAATAAGAAAGCACAAATCTTATGTCACTAGTGCATGTGTAACCATCCTCTGTTGTGGCCACAATCCTCACAAAGAAATCAATTTGCTCCTCCTTGATAGGCAAGATAACTGTGGCATACAAAGAGCACTATTGGAATTTGAGCTCATACTATGATACTGTCATCTACCCCTATTCGAATCGCACAAACTAATCCCGATGTTGGTCCCTGATCTCTTGGGCATACATAGCCATAAAGGCTTTTGTAAACTTTTCCTTAGTAGTTGCATCACTGTAAGTTTACCTCCACTATTTGGTAGTCCCATCTAACAAGTAAGTAGCAAACTTTGCACTGAAAGACTCCAATATTCTCAAATTAATGTTATCAAAAACTCTTGTGCATCCTCTCTCGTCACCCCAAAAAATCTCGGTGAGGTCATCCTTAGAAAGTACCAAAGTATCTACTAGTCGTTGAACTATATGGGCTTTCTCCAGCTTCGCCGGAGCCTCTAGAGTGGAAGGTTCTGCTGGCTCCTGAACTGAGGAAGTTGGGAAGGGCATCACACCCTGTTGTAGGGCTCTGAGTACTAATATGAACTGTCCAACAGATGTTTGCACCTTTTGTGTGACTACAAAGGCAGCTGGGAGAGCTGGTGTCACCGATCATGGGAGAGCTGGGGCATCTGATCTGCTTGACAGGCTTGGGAGGTTGCTCCCTATTTGAGACAAATGGAACAACCCTACCATGGCCCTGAGTCTGTACTCTCCGTACTTTACCTACAATAGGAATCCATAATACAGAAAGTTTCCTAAATATCTTGTAGCCTCCTTGGTATCAGCCATAGATATCTCCGTATCCATCAATATGATTCTACATGACAATAACTCTCTATAGATGATACCAGTGAACCTTTTGCTTTGATACCAACTTGTTAGGACCTATTTTGGTCATGATGATTCCTGTTAGATCCCACCTATAGGCAAGCCAACTACCCAACCCCAAGGTACTTATCCTAAATCAGTAGTCACAAATATACTAGATACAACAGCATAAAACAACACAACCTACCCACAACTAGGAAGTCAATTGTATAAAGCTACAATAGATGCAAGCATGTACCCATATACATAGGTAAAAATAACCATATTATACACCACAAGGAATGCTTCTACAAATACATGAAACTATGCAACTATATTAGACAAGGCCAATGTCTAGATACAAAAAACAAAAAATCCATCAAAAGGGAAAGGGACCACAAAGTAGCAAGAGATGGCGGTGCTAACAAGTGTCTTATGAATGCTCATTAATCTCCCAACAATCAGCGAACACAACTATAAATACATGTAACTATGCAACTATATTGGACAAGGCCGATGTCTAGATACAAAAAACAAAGAACCATCAAAAGGGAAGGAGACCACAAAGTAGCAAGAGATGTTGGTGCTAACAAGTGTCTTATGAACGCTCACGAATCTCCGAACAATCAGCAAATACAGCTAAAACCTAGACCTGCACTACGAGAAGATGCAGAACTATAGGTGGTGAGTATGAGAAAGGCACCCAGTAGGCATCATCGACTAACTAAGAGAAATACTATGAATGTAATATGCCAAAATTTAGAGAACTGTTGTGTGTCTAGCCAATTGAAACATAGATTAATGACTAAGAACACATAGAGAATCCCCGAACCCTAACTAAACCAACATAAATGGTGTAAAATCTAAGCAGGCCGATACTAAAATGTTCATCGGACTTATACATGGTACCGTACATGGGTTGAAGGCCCTAATATCTTTGCTTGTATGCCAACTGTGCCCCAAAAGCCTAGAAGACACACCCATACACAATCTAATTGAAAGAATCATAATGGAACCCAACTCCAAATGTCACATGATCTAAGGGTCAAGCCATACATGGGTATAAAATCCTAGTGTCTATGCATGTATACCCCTATGGGCCCTCATAATCCTAAAGGGCATCCAAAAAAAATCAATGTGTATTGGTGAATGGATCCACAGGTAATCAACCGATTCTTGTACCTAAAGTATCCCATATCAACTGGGTCCCCAAGCCAAAGTATCGTAGTAGTGGGATGAACCCCCATGGGAGAAAAATCCTCCTAATATAATCAACAGGGTCCCAAACCCAAAGTATCAACAGGGTCTCAGACCCAAGATGTAACTAATGGGGTCGTAGACCCAAAATATAATAAATGAGGTCAAGGTGCTCGAGCATCGGAATTGGCAACCATGTTTCAGACTCATGGAGATTTCCAATGGGACTCAAACCGTGGGCAGAAATACCCAAGCCACAGACTCTTAGACATGGACATTGGGCCTTGAAGCCCAAGGAGCATCAATCGGGACTGGAAGAATAGGAATAGTCATTTATTCGACTAGTCTATCAAGATTTGAACCTCTAAGTCACACCGTGCCTCCAGACAAGACTTATAAAACCAATAAGTATAACCATCACCTACCTCAGAGAATAACATGTAACCCATAATTAGGTAAGCAGAACTAGTGCATAATGACTAACAATAGTATACACGAGTGTATATGTCACAGATCAATGTTGAGTCATTCCTAACAAGGCCAAGTATGCCATAGTCCAACCAACCAAAATTAGAGTAAAAGTTGGGCAACAAAAGTTATGTGATAAGTATAAAAAATAATCAAGTCCAACAGAGTCATATCTATAATAGAATTAGCCTACACACTAATACAAATAATAGTTAGGTTAGAATACATACCTACCATATGGAATTAACCAACATTCAACCTTTACCAGACCTTCTTATGTTCAACAATGCAAGAACCTAGCTATTATCAAAGTTACAAGTAATAAAGTTGCCAACACATGGGGTATAACCCCACAACATCATATAATATGCAAACATAGTACAACTAGCCATATACCACACATATATTGTAACTCAACCCATAACAGCCTTTATTCTTTTTCGGTACGTAGGGTACTGAGATTCCACATAGACCTAGAGTCGTCTCTACAAATCCAACTCAAACACACGTGTATTTCGACTCAGTCTAAGCTTTAGAGAAGCCTAGTTTACCTAGTAGACAATTCCTCACATCCTAAGTCAATGCATAAAGCTTTTGCCTTTCTTGGTAACTTTCCAATGTTGCTCAACTTTCAAAATTCCATTCACAAGGTCATCATAATTGATTTGACTATAACAATTCATGAATCGGGTAAAATAATAGTAATTGGGCCCAATTAGAAGAAAATAGAGACTATATCCGTGAATCTTAGTAGTTCAATTGGTCAATGTCACTACCTAAGCCTAGGGCCTAGACGTGACCGGCGAATAGGGAACCCAAAGGAACCCCAAACAAGCCTCATAGCATATCATCACACATCCTTGGTCGCGAAAGCAAGATAGTTCATCATGAGAAACATAAACAAGGGGAAATTGGGACTATGGGAGAGAGACTTATATTTAAATAGCTTGAATATCATAAGTGAGTCAAAGCTCAAGCATAATACATACTTGTCCAACAACACCTCTAACATAGAACCTAGTTGGGGCCAAGACAAGCAACCGCGCTCACCCTCATAATCAAAGTATACAAAAGAGGAAAGATAGTCTTCAATGCATAGCATAAGAACATAGATATTGCGCTCGGATTTGAGGACTCGCTAACTAGCTTGATTGGAAGCCACTAGCCATATGGAGGAGGATGATGACCAAATGGAGCTCCTGTTCCTACATGGTAACATCATGTAGTCATAGAGTATGTGTTAGTACATTTTAATGTACTAAGTATATAGGATGCAAGGCAACATGAGATAAACAACATAATAAAAATACATAAACATAGACAATAGATAGCATAGTAATGATATGACATGCATGAATGATGTTTGAAGTAAAAGAATCCTTATATAGAACATAGTACATAAGTAGGAGGAGACCATCATCATAGACCAAGCTACTAATGCTTAGAATCGAAGGTTTAGCACCCCCTTGGAGGGTGATCAAGGTATATACCCCTTAATTGGTTGATGAACATCACACCCTTCATCAAGGTAGCCAAGGTATCAATCCCTCAAGAATGGTTAATAGACGTCCCACCCTCCATTTAGGTGGCTATGGTATCAACCCCTTACCGGTTAATGGACATCCCACCCTCTATTTAGGTGGCTAAGGTATCAATCCCTTGCCAGTTAATGGACATCACATCCTCTAATTAGGAGATCAAGGCATCAACCCCTTACCTGTTAATGGATGTCCAACCCTCCATTTAGGTGGCTAAGGTATCTACCTTTTACCGGTTAATGGACATCCCACCCTCTATGTAGGTGGCTAAGGTATCAACCCCTTGCCGGTTAATGGACATCACACCCTCCAGTTAGGTGGTCAAGGTGTCAAACCCTTACTGGTTAATGTACGTCACACCCTCCAATTAGGTGGTTAAGGTATCAACACCTCAACTATGGTTGATGGACATCACACCCTTCACCAAAGCGGTCATCTTAGAATAACATAGATACTTCTCATAAACATAACTCATATGAACATTTATTTTATCATCATAAAGTCATTCAACTCACAAGACATGCTTTGGACCTTCAATTCTTTAAGAAACCATATCCAGATATTTTATCACACATTTAGAAGGTATGTAGTGCTAGTGTAATCCATGCAATTCAAGAGTGAAATCATGATAGTAAATTAATTACAAAAGCTTAAATAGGTACTTACTAACACCCTAAAGCAATAGACATCAAAACCCTTCACCAAACCTTTCCATCGATCATAGATTCATAGCCCCGAACATAGCAAAACTATCACACTTTCATAAATCCAACTTAGTGTGCAGTGGTTTTCATAATAGATAAGACCCATGAATAAATCAACTTTAAATCTTGTAGTTTTTAGTAAAGAGAGCTTGGGTATCATGGGTGAAAAGAACCCATGAAAGAAACCCACATACCTTAGCTTCGGAGATGAACTTGAGAATGTTTGGAGATGGAGACTTGAAGCTTGAATGAAATCCTTGAGATTGGTCTTGATTTTTGGGGCTTGAATTTAGGGTGAAATATAAGTCTATATGTTTGAGATAATATTGGGGAATGTTAAGGATTAAATTAGGGTGAAATAACGCTAAGTATAGGTATTTTCACGCATGGGGGAACTTAGGCCCAAGACTTAAAAGTCTTGGACCGAAAAATAAAATGTACCATTTTTGCACAGGGGCACATCGCGTGGAGGGCGCTCCTAGACACTAGTTTAGGCTCACTTTGAAAATTTGGATTTTGCAATGATTGCTCTAAAATCAGGGTAAGACCTTTTTCGCCCTAAATTTGACCCCCTGAACAAGAATATAAAGTAATATTTTTGAAATAACACATAGATTTTTTGAGATATATGGAAGTTATGATATCAGGGACTTCTGAGGCACATTTTTGAGCACTTTTTGGGGTCGTTTCTGTTAACTACCTGAACTATCGCCTTCTTGGTAAGGATTTGATTCACCACATTGTAATCCCCCTCTCCATTTCCCCTATCCCAAATTTAAAAAAAAATAGAGACCACACCCGAGATCCTAGACAAACCCCACAATATGATTCCCATATCACTTTGAGTCTATAGAAAAAAATTTAGCCCAAAATGGGTCCCAAAAAACCATGAAATGACTCAAAATCGAGGTCACATTCTTTACCAAGAAACTATTTTTTTAAACCTCGCCATTTAGATTTTATAGAAGAATATCCAAATTATCAAAAACTAAGCATACCGCAGTGCTCCACTAGAAAAGTAGAACAATATAATCTCAAATTTTACTTAATTCCATCGTTAATCGATCGAGATATCGTAGCTTAAAGTTTTCAAAAAATTATGAGATCATAACTAGCTAAATCAGCATTTTTACCTCAAAATAAGTGTTGAACATAGAAACCAATGCCTCTATAGTGGTCCTTGAAAAACTCCAAGTCATATCCTTTTGAATCACTATAATCGAATTTATGTAGCCGAAGTTAGACTTGAATGAAAATTTGAAGTGAGGCTGGTCACAATCAGCCTTTCATAGTTGGCCACCACCTTACAAAAAGATTTTCATGAATGCAGAATGCCAGGAACGAGTGCGGAGCTAGAATGTGCAAGGCTACTGCGAATGTACGCCTATGTCATGGTGGCCATGTGCAGACCGCCAAGGCTCTCGTGAAGATAGTACTTTGGCTTTAGCTTGCCCCAATAATGTCCAAAATTTTCCCTGGGCATTCCCAGGACATTTGATGTCCATTTTACTCAATTATATAGTCCAAATATATGGATTTCAAAGTTTCAGATTTGATATTGCGGTCAAAATTTGCTACTGAACATCGTACAAAAAAATAAGGGTCTACTTTTTTTTCGACCAATTGAGCTAAAAGAACTAAGAGAGTCAAAACACAACCAGTAGCCACCGCTATTCAATAAAAGGTTGTTTGATCTGACCACTCCATCATATTCCTATTCATAGTATGTTTAGCTAGGTTATTACAAAAAGAGCTTTTTGCCTCCGATTGAACTTATTTTAAAACTTTTGGTCGTATTCGTATCGGGACCCCTAGAACTTAAACCAACCATACACCTAGCTTATTTGGTGACTTCAGATCTAATAGAACTATCAAAATCCCATTCTAATGCAGTTTGCTAGGCCTTTATTAGAAAACTCATTTTTACAGTTATAACTTCTCGTTGACTTACAATTTCACGTAGTTCACAACCAATTCCACCCATAACCATCCCTACATTCCTAATCAGTCACAAACAATCTATGGTTACCATATATGAGCTCAAATAAATAGAATTACTATAGAGTTATGAAAATGACCTGGAAGGTCATTACGATGGTTAATAAATAATTTTTGAAGATTAGAAAAGGAGAACAGGACAATGAGAACTATGACTCTTGGTTCCATCTATGGCCCGTAATTGAGGTCTCGTGTATAGTTTCTAGCAGTTTTAATGAAGGAAAATTTTATCCTTTCCACCTATCCTTAACGTAAACTACGTTATTTTTGTGACCTTTTAGGCCTCTAATCAGATAATGAATCCCTTGTTGCCCTTCCTTTACTTCATACTTCCACTTTAAGAACTCCTTAGGCATTCTTCCTCTTTAAGAACAAGCTACTCTTGGATTGCTATTTATAATTCTAACTGTGATAATTTGACTATGCCAATGATTTAAAGAGTCTATGGGATTACTTATCACTGAATATCGCATTGAGATGGGTTTAGTACTTGAACACTTGAAGTAACCTTTTTTCCTATTAACTATGTGCCATCATAGGAGCCCTTGCAGGATAGGATAGTGGATCCAAATAGGCCAATTATGTTGCATGATTATGCATGTGAATTGATGGAATTCCACCTGTTAGTGGTCTCCTCGTGCCAATGTAGGGGGTTATTTTGGATTGCATGTTGTAGATCCCATGTTCTTATATGCTGGTTATGGTCTACGCCCATAATGTCTATAATCCGTGTCTTGGTTACATCAAATGTGTTCCATTTATGCATTATTCTTGATCATATTGAATGTTTTACCTTGTGCATACTTAAGCTCACATTAATGTTTACATTTCTTGCCCCATGTATGTAAGTCTTTATTTATGAATGATGGCATTACAATTTCATATTTGTATTGCATCTCACACATTTAATACATTCCAAAGTACTAACACATATTATGCTTGAATGATTTAACCATGTAGGGATAGGTGCTCCTCTCCCATATCATGGCTAGTTCTTGTGATGTTCAAGACTAGTTTTTTTGTGATGACCCCTTAGTTGTGGACTTTATCACTTTTCTTTCTTGTGATTTATTTTTGACTTGTTATATATGTTGGTTTTTGGAGGCTTTTACATTCTATGCTCTTAAAGTTTGGAATCATTTCTATTTGCTGGAAACTAAAAGATACCAGTTACTAGTTATCCATGATCTAGTTGGTATTTCTATGGATATTATATATGTTTAAAATGTTATTTTTACTCCAAATGATGTCCAATATACCCTACACCATTTACTTCTTCAAATATATGAGTTTCATGCCTATGCATGCTTGATATGTTAAGATGGCTTGGGTGAGGTGCCTTTGGGTGTCTAATCCATCATTGATGACTAAGCCCTTGTGATGGGTCATTACAAACATAGTATCAGAGCATAAGGTTTTAAAATGCTCCTAGGATGCCAAACATACCAAATCGAGTAGAGTCTCATTCAAGGTTGTGAAGCGCAGCACAATGAGAGGCTTTGAGGTATTTAGGAAAGTATTTCAGTCTTTCTTATTCATGTCATGCCTTTAGAGATATGTAAGGTTCTACTATAACTAATGATGTTCTCTTTGCTATTTCTAGATCATGCTACAAAGAAGAGCTCCACAACTAAATAAGCAACAAGCCCCTCCACTGTAACAAGACAATTGACTATCTCATGTGGTGTTTAGAGCCACGTTCACCATATTAGCCCAAGTTTTGGCTAACCAAGGAAAAAGGGAGATTTCCATACTTGCCCAAGTGCCTGCTCCGGCCACTCAAATTAGAGATTTTACGAGGATGAATCTTCCAAAGTTTCACGGTTCTAAGGTGAGAGAGGATCCAATCGACTTCGTTGATAAGGCTTACCAGGTTTTTTCCATGATGGAAGTTCCCTCAAAGGAGAAGGTTGAGTTGGTGGCCTACAACTAAATGGAGTAGCAAGAATATGGCATGAACAATTGGTGGAAGAGAAGGGTTAAGGATAGGGTTTGATTGAATGGGAAGAGTTCAACGATGCTATCTTGGACTGGTTCTTTCCAATAGAGTTGATGGACGCCAAGGTACAATAACTCATCAATGTCAAAAAAAGGCACAAGATAGTATTCTCTCAAGTTCACCAAACTATGCAAATATGCCCATTTCATGATAGAGGATCCTATATCCCGTATGATCAAATTCATCTCGGGTGCATTTTAATTGGTGTTAATGGAGTGCAAGACAACTATGCTTGTGAAGGAGACGGACATCTCCCTATTGATGACATACAACGATAAAATTATGGAGTTGAAGTTAAAAGAGAGAGCAAGGGAGTCCAAGGGGACTTAGTTTGATGGTAGGAAATATTCTCACCAAAGGAGTGGAGGTCACAAGTTCCAAAGTGGTAACACTTCTTCTCCTTGGTCCACTAAATACAAGGGGTAGCTCCAAAGCCTCAAACCCCAAATTTCCCAAGTGTGAAAGGCTCCACAAGGGAGAGTGCTTGTTTGCTTTGAATTTGTGCTTTAAGTTGTGGGAAGCCTGAACATTATGCAAAAGACTATAGGAGTGGAGGTTCAAGGCCCACAGGCCATGGTGGGAAAGTTCAAGGCACCCCAAGGAGCAATCATTTCTATGCTCTTCATGGCCTGTAAGAAGTTAAAGAGGTCTCGGATGTTGTCATGAGTGTGTTGAAAGTTTATAATTTTGATGAATATGAATTATTATACTCAAGGGCTAATTTGTCATTTGAAACTACTTTTCTTTCAAATAGATTGCATGCATGTCCTAAAGTCTTTCATGAGTCCTATGAAGTATGCCTTCACCCTTTATAAGAATTATAGAGTCAAGTTCCAATTCCCAAATGAATCCATCCTTCAGTGGGGGGCGGGGGGGGGCTGTAGAAATTCTTCTTGTAGAGACATTTTGTTTCCTTCTTAAAAGCCCATAAAATGATCTCAAAAGGATGAATATATCATCTAGGAAGGGTCAAAGATGTCAATTCCAAAGTTTCTTCTCTTGAGTTGGTTTCCATTATTAATGAGTTTCCCAATGTCTTTCTGGATGAGTTATTGGGTGTTCCTCCTAAAAAGGCAAATAGACATCGACATAGACCACCTACCTAAAACTCAACCTATCTCAATACCTCCATATAGAATGGCTTCCGTGGAGTTGAAAGAATTGAAAGAGCAATTAAAGGATTTTTTAGAGAAGGGTTTCCTTAAACCAAGTAGGTCTCCATGGGGTGCTTGATGTCGCCCAAGTTACAACTCCTTTTTGAGGATAAAATGGTCATTGTCAAGAAAGAGAACCTAACAAAAGTTAGGGTCGAACAAAAGGGAATACATAGACATAAGAGAATTCAGTGACTGCACTTTGAGTAGTTAACTGGCTTAGTTCCCCAAAGGGAGAGGGGGTTGCAATAATCAATGAAAAATAAACTAACCCAAGAGTAAAATGAATATGGAGAAAAACTAGGGTATTGTGTTCCCCATGATTCCCTAACATACTTTCATTGGATAACCTATTTCTCTTCTAGTGTGTGACATGCATGAGGGTAGTTAAGTTCACCAAGAGCATTGGTCAAAGGTGAGAGGCAAATTACACAATGTGACTTGGACCATCTTCATAGTGTGCATTACTAAACTTTACCTATTAGCCCTAGTACAACCTCTCCTTCGCCCAGTTTGGTTGATTAGATGAGAACATATCGATCGAATCCTATTAATTAATCTTTTTTTTCTATTTGTTATTACTTTGGCCTAGTCAGTAACACTACACGGGTTCTAAAGATGGCGACCACTAGAAAACATGCAAAACGAAGAGAATTAATTTATATATGCATACATACTATCCAAGAATTTTGAAATATCTGGTTTTACTTTGTTAATTCTTCATGCTTGTTGATTTAGATACTCATACTTTGTGTCAGGACCCAAGTCTAGGGCCTAGACATGACATGGCGAATGGGGAACCTGAAGTAACTGCAAACAAGCGTCTTAGCATATCAATCCCACATCCTTGGTTATAGAATCAAGATAAGCATTACAAGATATAATAAAAAGGGAAGCGAGGCTAAGGGAAGCTTTTGATATTCATAAAAGCAATAAAGAAGTGAAGCTCATAGTATCCAACAACACCTCTATCTTGGAATGGAGCGGGAGGGGGCGCAAGACACTTTCTGCGCTCACCCTCATAATTTCAAGAGTTCGGCATAAAGAAGTCTCACCATAGAAAGTGTAATTTAGATATTTTCCCAGACATAAGGACTCACCATTGCTTTTATCCAAAGTACCAAGCTAGCCACATGGAAGAGGATGATCAAAAGGAGTTTCGGTCCCTACATGGTAATATCATGTTGGTATAGCGTATGCATTAATAAGTTTAAATATACTAAGTATGTGGGGGTGTAATGCAACAAAGACATAAGTCAATATACTCAAAGTGCATAGTCATAAGCAATGGATGTATAATCTCAATATGGCATGCATGATCAATGCTTGTAATATGACATGCTTTTAAATCAATCAACTTGCATAATATACTATATATATGTGGGAAGGGACCTTAATCTACATGAGTAAGACCAATCGGGCTAAAACTTGGAATCCCGATGATTCTCCCTCATTAGTAAAGGGGTGGTCTACTTGCCAAGGTAAACCATACTTCACCTTACGAGAACATAACCTATTTCATATGAAGTAACCCTCCTTATAGGAACATGATCCATTTCAGAAAAGATTTCATGATAAAGTGCATTAGATGGATCAACTAGAATAGCAAGGGTAAAGTATAATCCTATATTGGCACATAATTTGAGGAAAGGAGTATGGACCCTTGAAGATTGTCCACGCCGACATCCCATCCATCGGTGCTAAGCCTAATCGCACAAAATACTTGAAATAATCATACTTTAATCATAACATGAATAAATTGTAAGAACATGACTTAAGTAGCTCAAAAACATGCTTGACCTCAAAAAGTGAGCCTAACTTGAACATGAGAGTGATAATAATAAGACATGAACCCTTGCTTTAACCTGAAATGGCTCACAAAAGGTAAAACACTTGAAAATATGGGTTGACTTGATACTTGTAACATCATAGAAACTTTTCATGGATTCAATACATGCTTGAAAGTCCTTTAATCATCATATATTCACTTGACTTGTAAATCATGTAATAGATCATCATTAACCTAATAATACTTGTTATGTCATTTTATCAAACACATGGTGGGTTCATAATACTTGTTCAAAATCATGCAGTTCAAGAGTAAAACAAAATGCGCAAACTCAATGCAAATCAACCCACCAACATGATGGTAAAACCCTCTTGTAGGGTACCTTGAAATCCATCACAAAAGCTCATAGTAGTTCATGGTTTCATGGCTCAAAACATATATAGTATCATTGGATATAATCAATTCATAGAATAAGATTGACATGGACATTCATACATAATCAATCAATACTTGGAAAACCCCAACATGACTTATGCTCATAAGTCATAATAAGAGATACCCATAATTAATATAAGTTAAACATGCCATTTTCAAAAAAAAAAAAGGAAGGTTAGGCTCCATGGGTGTAAAGAACCATGGATGAAGACTCACATACCTTAAACATTGAATTCCTTGATATGACAAGTGGACTTAGAGCTTGATATGAGTCCTTGAGTTAAAAAATTGAGCTTGAAATCCTTAGATTTGAACGAGAGAAATGATAGAGTCTAAGAGAGGTTTGAGAGAGGGTTTTGGGAGTTATAGAGTTGAAAAATGGCAAAGTATGGGTGATTTCACGTTTAAGTAGGCATGGGCTGTGACCCCAATGCCCTAGAACGAAATAGAATAACCAAGGAAACTAACACACTAGTCTGCTCTACTGACGTGATGCGGAGCAACATTTACACTAGTCTGCACCCCTGGAGCATCGCAGTCAGGGTACAAACAGATACTGGATTAAAAAAAACTAGCGAGAATTATTTTCACTACGAGTCTTCTGAAAACTGGGTTATAACCATTACCCTACTCAATTTTGCCCCCAATTGAGAATATGAAGTCTAATTTTTGAAATCACATATATATTTTGAGATATGAAAATTATGATTATATGGAAGTTCAAAGCACACGTGGGCATTTCAGTATCTCCTCCTTGGGAACATTCATCCCCGAATCTCAAAGAAATATGTGTAAGAGAAGCAATTATGAAGATTCAGCCTGACATGAATGCAATAAATGCATTTAAACATCATTTTCAAAAATATCAACATGAATGTCAAAAACACCATATACTTGCTACCATAAACATTAATGCATACAAAATGACATGAGGGATGAAACTTAAGACTTGACATCATAGATCAGACTTAAGTTATTACCTTCGGTTTGAGTAGAGTGAAAGAGATATGGGTATCGCTTTCTCATGTCTGCTTCAGCTTCCCATGTGGTACTTTCAACTTGTTGATTCCTCCAAAGGATCTTGACGGAATCTACATCTTGTTTTCTCAACCTGTTCACTTGTCTATCCAAAATCTCCACTGAGACCTCATAGGTCAAATTATCTTCTACAGCACTCAGAATCTCTATGGGCACTACACACTTGGGTCACCCAAACAATTTCTCAACATGGACATATGGAAGACCAGATGAACTATATTCATCTCCATAGGAACCTCCAACTCATAAGCAACCTTACAAATCCTCTTTAAGACTATTTAAGGACATACAAACCTCAGGCTCAAACCACACCCTTTATGGGTGAGATCTTCAAGTAAACCCAATCACCAACCTTAAACTCAAGATCTCATTTTCTCACATTGGAGTAGGACATTTATCTAGTTTGGGCAGTCTTCAACCTCTCCCTTATCAACCACACCTTCTCAAAGGCTTCCATAACCAAATTCGGACCAAGCAAAGCCATTCGTCCGGTCAAACTGCCGAACCGAGGATCCTTAATGCCTACCATATAATGTTTCAAAGGGAGCCATGCCAATGTTTGAGTGGTAGCTATTATTGTAAGCAAACTTAATAAGTGGAAGATCTTTAACCCAACTACCCTTAAACTCTAAAATACAAGCTCTAAGCATATCCTCAAGAGTGTTGATAGTTTATTTGGCTTAACCATCTATTTGAAGACGAAAAACTGCGCTAAGCTTGACTTTTGTACCAATACCTCTTTGGAATGACCTCCAAAAATGAGAAGTAAATTGAGCACCACGATCTGAAATGATAGACAAGGGCACCCCATGCAATCTAACTAACTCATGAATATACAACTTGGAATGATCATCGGCACCATAAGTGGTTTTGAATCATAGAGAATGAGTCAACTTTGTTATCGTATCCAAACAACCCAAATAGAGTCAAAGTGTCTCCTAGTCTTAGGCAACCCAAAATCCATGTATATCTCTTCTCACTTCCAAGTAGGAATTTCTATCTCTTGGGCTAGGCCACTCAACTTTTGATGTTTGGCTTTCACCTGTCTACAATTGTGACTAGTCGATACGAACTTAGCAATATCCCTCTTCATACCACCCGACCAAAACATCTCCCTCAAGTCTCTTACATCTTTGTGGAATCGAGGTAAATAGAATAGGATTAGTTATGAGCCTCCTTCAAAATCAACTCCCTTAAGCCATCAACATTTGGCACACACAATTTGCCTTTGTACCTAAGGGCATCATCTCCCCTTAGGGAGAAAACCTCCATTTTACCATCCGTCACTAAGCTCTTCAACTCTATCAAGGCGGGGTCAAGATCTTGTTCTGACTTTAATTCCTCAATCAAAGAAGATTTAGAACCATCACCAACTACTACACCACCATTTTCAACTTCATCCAACCTAACCCCCAACATGGCCAACTGGTGAACTTCTTTAGCCACCTCTTCACCACCATTATCAATATAATCTAGACTACTCGTGGACACTCTACTTAGAGCATCCTCTATAACATGACCCTTGCTGGGATGAAAATGTACATTCATGTCATAATCTTTAAGTAGCTCAACCACCTTCTTTTCACAAGTTAAGATCTTTTTGTGTGAACACATATTGAAGAGTCTTGTGGTCGGCAAACACATCAACATGATTCCCATATAATTAGTGATGCCAAATCTTCAAAGCAAACACCACGACCACCAATTCAAGATTACAGGTGGCATAATTTTACTCATGCACCTTATGTTGTCTAGAGGCATATGCTATCTCCTTGCCATTTTGCATCAAAAGACACCCCAAACTAATTCTTGAGGCATCACAATATAACACAAACCCTTATAACCCTTTTAGTAGAGCCAAGATAGGAGTAGAGACAAGCTTATCTTTTAAAGTTTGAAAACTCTTTTCATATTCATTGGTCCACACGAATTTTGCCTTTTTTTGGGTCAACTTTGTCATTGGAGAAAAAATAAAAGAAACCATTCACAACCTCCAATACTAGCCTACTAAACCAAACAAACTCCTAATATACGACAATGTCAAGGGTCTAGGCTAATGTCTTATCACCTCTATCTACTTAGGATCCACCTTATTGCCATCACCCGATACCACATGTCCTAGAAAAAAAACCTCTTTCAACCAAAATGCACAATTTTCATATTTAGAAAACTACCTCTGATCCCTCAAGAATTGCAACATTACCCTCAAGTGTTTAATATGCTCTTCCTCGCTCCTAGAAAATTTTAATATATTATTAATAAAGACGACCACAAACATATCAAGGTAGGGTTTAAAGACCCTATTAATGAGATAGCCAGTGCATTAGTCAACCCAAAAGACATT
>JAOTQR010108869.1:0-22840 GCA_025774065.1 Solanum ossicruentum | reverse complement strand
TTTAGCTAAACACTGTCACCAACAGAGAACTCAAGAGGCCTAACCTTTTTATAAGCATAATTCTTCTAAAGACTCTGTGCTGTCAAAAGTCTATTGACGGAGCATAGAAACATGAAAAATAGGATGAACAAAAGATAATCTCGATGGTAAAGCCAACTCACACGCTACCTCACTAAATCACCTCAAAATATCAATAAGGCCAATGAATCTGGGGTTAAGCTTGCCCCTCTTCCCAAATCTCATCACACCCTTCATGGGTGAAACTTTTAGCTAAACACTGTCACCAACAGAGAACTCAAGAGGCCTAACCTTTTTATAAGCATAATTCTTCTAAAGACTCTGCGCTGTCAAAAGTCTACTCTGAATCAGTTGGACCCAGTCCATGGCATCCTGAAGCAATTCAACACCTAATAACTCAGTCAAACTTGAATCAAACCATCCAATAGGAGATATTCACCTTTGGCCACAAAAGCCTCAAATGGTAACATCTGGATGCTGGAATGATAACTATTATTATATGCAAACTCTACAAAAGGTAAGTACCAGTCCTATGAGCCCCAAAATCAATAAAACAGGCCCGAAGCATGTACTCCAACACCTGAATGGTACGCTCTGACTGACCATCTAGTACCCAAACCATGCTGTAGATCCCACCAAAAGTGAGAAGCAAACACAGACCCTCTGTTTGATACTATAGACACTAGTACACCATGTAATCTGACAAGATCTCAAATATATAAACTATCAAACTGCTCTGCACTATAGCTAGTCTTCACCAATAAGAAGTGTACTGGCTTGGTCAATTGATCAATGACTACCCAAACTGAATCAAATTTATCCAAGGCCGTGGGAAAACTTGTAAATAATCCATAGTCACTCTCTCCCACTTCTACTCAGGAATAAACCTCTAAAGCTAAAGTAATATCCTCAGCCCTCAAGAATTCCAAACTCCCCATATTGGTAGCTTTCCGGCTCAAAGCATCTGCCACTATATTGGCCTTCCTGGGTGATATAAGACAGAGATATCATAGTCCTTGAGCACTTCAACCACTTATGCTGGCTCATGTTCAGATTAGGCTGAGAAAAGAAGCATTTGAGAACTAGGTGATTGGTAAAGATCTCATAATGCACCCCATAAAGGTAATGTCACCATGACTTCAGCACGAACACGACAATGGACAACTTCAAGTCATACGTAGGGTAGTTTCTCTAATGCACCTTCGTTGTCTAGAAGTATAGGTTATCACCTTCTCCCTTTGAATCAATACACCACCCAACCAACACCTAAAGCATCAGAATATACCACAAATGGAACTCGCTTTTGGGGTAAAGAAAGAATAGGTGTTGAAGTTAACTTATCCTTGAGATTTTGAAAACTCACCTCACAATCATCCCACAACTGAAATGCCACAGCCTTCTAAGTTAATCTAGTCAATGAGGCTGTTATAGATGAGAAACCTTGAACAAATCACCGATACTACCAAATTTAAACCAACCAAGAAAACTCCAAATATCATTCACGGAAGTAGGCCTAACTGACTCACAAATAGCTGCTACCTTGGTCGGATCAACCATAATACCCTCATTTGACACAAGCCAAAACTTACACTTTGAGAACTTTGCGTACCACTTCTCTTCCCTACGTCTCTTGATACGGTACTTAAGTGTTGAACATTATCTTTCTCACTTTTAGAATAAACCAAGATATCATCTATGAACATAATAATAAAGATGTCTAAATAGGGCTTGGACACTCTGATCTCCATAAAGTGGTCGGGGCATTATTTAACTCGAATGACATAACCACAAACTCATAATGCCTATAACAGGTCCTAAAGGTTGTCTTCAAGTTATATGAAACTCCTAAACTCTCAACTAATAATACCCTAACCTAAAGTAAATCTTGGAAATACCGAGGCACCTTGCAATTGGTGAAAAATATCATCAATATGAGGCAAAGGATATTTGTTCTTGATGGTCACTTTGTTGTGCTAGAGATAGTCAATGCACATACACATAGCGCCATTCTTCTTCTTCACGAATAATACAAGAGCACCCCAGGTAGATTTACTTGGATGAATGAAGTCTTTCTTCAACAAATCTTCCAATTTTTCCTTCAACTTCTTCAATTCAGTCAGGGCCATTTGATAATGAGCAATAAATATGGGCTTAGTTCCCAACTCTACATCAATAGTAAATTTAATATCCCGATCCAGAGGAACACCTAGTAAATTAGTTGGGAATACATCTATAAACTCTCTAGCAACCCTGGTGGTCTCCAATGATGGAGGCTCCTGAGAAAAAAACCCGAACATGAGCTAAATATGCCAAACATCCCTTCCCCATCAGCCGACAAGCATGCATATAAAAAATAACACCCTTAGGATAGGAGCTAAGTTCTCAGCTCCACTTCAACTAAGGCAAGTTGAGGCAAGATAGGGTCATGGTCTTCACATGACAGTCATGAATAGCATGATAAGGCAACAACTAATCCATGTCCAATATTAATTCAGAATCAACCATATCTAAAAATATCAAATAAGCAACAATATCTCTTCCTATAAAAGTCACAACACAACCCCAATAAACCTATTCACCACTAAAGATTTACCAATCGAGGTGGAAACACAAATAGGCTCAGAAAGTAACTCACATATCATATCAATATTAGAAGCAAAATAGGCTGACATATAAGAATACGTAGAGCCCAGACCAAATAAAATTAAAGTTGAACGATAGTACATTAGGACCATGCCCGCCATAACTGCATTAGAGCCCTTTGCCTCAACTCTATATAGAACAACATAGCAAACTTTGTCTACCACTATCCTGTGGACCACCATGAGTGTCACGTCTCGCTATATCATGATCTCCTCTAACACAACCTCTTATAGTCTAAAGTGTGTCCATAGTATGGATGTTAGAGCTGGATGACTTCGCCGAGAACCTGAAGTCTGAAGAGGAGGTATACTGTGAGGACAATGATGAGCCAAGTGTCCAATATTATCATAATAACAACAAGCCTTGATCTCTTGCCTCTGAGATGACTGCCATGAAAAGCCACCATGCCTGGGTGCACTACCAACTTGAGTAGATCTGGATCTGTCAAAACTATAAGATATTGAAAGAGCTACCTAAACTGCCCAACCCTAATGGGCCTCTAAATCTCTTAGTCCCGACATGGGTGTCTACTAAACTATCCATATTAATAGTTACTCTTCATACCACCCTGTCTATCCTTCTTGGTAGACTCTGTCATACGAGTATGATCCACAACACTCTAAAAAGTACCTCCAGCTAACACCAAGAAAGTTGTAGCCTTTTGAAGATACCCTACCAAGACCTTGGAAAAACATTGAATCCTATGGAACTCTATAGAAATACTTACAGGGCATATCTAGATAAGGCATGAAATCTAGCCTCATAATCTGAAACTGATACAGAGCCTTGATGTAGTCAATCAAACTCATATGTACCGCTATTGGTGTGTTGTCAAAATACAGCAATTTTAATTCTTAAGACTTGAAATTCTGTGTGTTGTCAAAGGGATGATAGTGAATTTGAAATGCTTTTATGTTTTTTATGATTTGGAAAGATTTTGGGCTAAGTGTTGCAGTTAATGCATTTTTGATGATATATGAGGATCTCTATGGGTCGTAGTAGTTTCTATGAGCCATAGAGTCGTGTCTTGATTGAGATCCAGTGAGGAGGCCATTTTTCGAAGTTGCATTCATGAGTTTTTAGATGAGTCGTAGAAGTTTGTACGAATCGTGGATGAGATCTGTACCCTGAGGATCATAGTTGGGAATTTTTTGAAAAGTCATCAGATGAAACCATATACGGGTCCATAAATCTGAATATAGCCTATAGAGAGGTCTAATGGAAGTGCAGCCCAATTTTGAAGATTGATGTTTATGAAGCCCTGGTATGGGTCGTAAAAGTTTGTATGGCTCAAAACCCTATTTGTGTTGCCTGTCGAATCTTGTTTTCCTATTTTTTTCTTTAGACTTGTATTTCAGTCATTATAAATAGGTTTTTTAGTTAATTTTCAGAAGTGAACGAAGGAGAATGACTAAAAAAAAAAAGAAGAGAAGTTCTTAGAGACACTTGAAACACAACTTTGTGATTTTAATCAATACTTTGTGATTTCTTGTGAAGAGTTTGAAATACCTTTTTCTTAAATTCATCTTCATAAGTGATTAATTATGTTATTCTGTATCATGATTCTTGCATCTACAATGATTATGCAAGCTAAATCGACAACTAGGGTTATGAGAACCATGAAGAACTAACACGGTAAAATCGGATAGTTCGTAATTCTTAGAAAGTGTGCATGCATATACTAATTAATTCTCTTTATATTGATTCTTTTTAACGGGGACCAATAGAACTAGTCTAGTTCTTACCGATTGGATCAAGGTAATAATAAATGGAAAAAAAGACTAATTAACATGATTCTATTGATTTCTTTCGACTTATCAACCAAACTGGATCTAGGGGGGTTGTACTGGGAAAAAAGGTTAGGGTTGGTAATGTCACAATGTGGGGATGGATCAAATCGCATAATGAAATTTACCTCTTTCCCGGATCAAAGGGTTCGGTAAACTTAATTACCGTTCTATATGCAACACACTAGAAAACATTATGGTTATCCAGTAATACTAAGTTAGAGAATCATGGGGAACACAATACCTTAGTTACTCTTCTCACTAATTTCACCACACTTGTTTTAGATTATGTTTAGTTTGTGCAAATTATACAAATACCTCTTCCCCTTTCAGGATATAAGAAGGTTAATTCACTTGACTTTCTTGAAATTACACTGCGCTTCCATATTTGTGAGATTCAACCATAATATTTATTAGGTTATATAGATTGATAATGACCACTTTAACCTTTAAAAAGGAGGTGTAGCTTGGGTGACATCAAGATTTTGGCGCTGTTGTTGGGGAATACAACTAGACTGGAATCATTATTTCCATCATTTTATGTTTTTTTGTTGTTTTTGTTTTGTTTCACTTTGCAGGTGCAGTGTATGCAGAACACTCAAATTCAAGGCATCCCCTTGACGTTCTGTGACCCTGAGACCCAAAAGACATTGAGAAGAATGGCCAGAACAATGCATGCAACCAATGTTGCAAATGAGGTAGTGAATGAAGCACTGAACCAAAATAATAATAATAATAATAATGATAACTGCCTGAGGATATTAATCCACCACCATAGGATCTTCAAATGGCAGCTCACGCATGGAATCAATATCGACTTGACCCTATGTTGATGGATGTCATTGGAGCTATTGTGTTACCCCATTACCAGATGACACAAAGTTAATTATTTTGAGTGGGTACTAAATGTTATAGAACTGTGGGTTATTTGTTGGCCTGCCATCAGAGGACCTGTACAACAATCTTCACAACATTGTCTTCATCTACAAGAGCATGATGGGAAGCTAGAATATGTCCATAGATGCAGTCGGGTCCCGTGTCTTCCTATTATCTCTAACAGGTGATGCAACTCTACGATTATTCGAGCACCCTCAGAGTTCAATCACCAACTCAGTAGAACTGCAGAAGAATAAAATCAACTAAAATAGCGCAACTCATGAAGAAGGAAACTCAACCAGCAAGTCAAGAGTCTACAGTACGAATGCAGTTTAGAAAATGACCACTCATGTACCTTCCAATATAATCCAGGAGGAGTACTATCAAGACCTATATGGGAGTTTCTCTAATCAACAACTATAACCTATGAGCGGGTGATGGAACAACAAAGTGATGTTGTTGTCACATCCATCCAATACCTTTCCAGGGTAAAGGACATCCTATCAAAGGAACCAAAATTAGTAACATCAAGTCCTCTTCTTGGGAAATTAGGAAACATTGTATATTTTGGTACAATCCTCTCCTACGTAAGCTACGTAGTTATTGAGTTCGAGTTGGACTTACTCTTACTCATTCGGTGCTAAATACTCCTCTTAAGACTCAACCTGCTCATATGACATTAACCTTATGGTCAACTCATTCAACTAGTCTCATTGGACATTTGTCAACTCAATTCATATCATCAACTATCAACTCTTTGATTCAAAACATTCTTTTAGGATTAACTCATGAATCATAAAGAGTCTCCATCATGCATCATTCTAACTCATCGTATTCAGGAAACAAAAGTAGAGTTAAAGTATTCAAGGATAATGGAGACTCTTTAAGCTCAAATTACACTTTGCATACCCATATTAGTGAAATATGTAAAAATAACTAGAATTCATTATGGGATTCATGTAGAAAAGTAAAATCATCTATTTCAAGTATTTATTTAATAAAAAACTGTAATTCATGCAATATTATATAGGAATACGTTGGGATTTAAGAAAAATGTTGAAGAAAAATTCATTGAAGACTCAATTCATTCACTATTACATCAATTCGAGTTATGGGGCACATGGAATAACATAGTCCATGTTCTAGTTAGCCTTACATACCTGGAAATTTTGAGTCTTGGAATGGCTTGAAAGAACTCACAAAATCCTCTTCAAACCCAAGCGTTTTCTCCTTTGAAATCTTGCTCTAAGTTGGAGAATGTGACTTTTCCCTAATAAGACTGATTAGATATGTTTTAGGATTTATTAAGGTTTAAAAACATCATGTTAAAACTTTGAAAGGGTGAGAAAATACCAAAATTACCCTTTTTAAAAAGATCTCGATGTCGTCCACAGGCCAACCTACGACTCGTAGAAACTTCCACGGCTTATAGGAACCAATTCGTAAACTTTTGGGAAAATTTTGGGGTCTCTGGATATTTCCACGAGCCCAAACTACAACCTATAGAAGGATTACGACCCATAGGTGGGTCCGTCAAGTTGGGGGCTTAAAAATAGATTTTCAGAAGTTTTTCCCATGAGTTAGCTGATGGGTCATTAGTAAAACCATGGCTTGTAGGTCATCGCATTAGTACACTCTGCTTTGTTTTAAAATGGTCATAACCTTTGAATCCAAACTCTAAATGAGGTGAAATGAGTGGCGTTGGAAAGCTAATTCAAATACCTTTCATTTAGCAGGTAATAGTCCACCTAATTCTTTGTGCACTAATATTTGTGGTCATTTAAATTTTACCCTTGCAAAATATAAGGCAGGAAACTCAATGTGTAAGAAACTTTTGAACTTGCCTAAGTATAGAGGTCTCTTATGACCCTAATCTACTTCCTACATATAAGAATGAGGCTTGAAACATATGTACATGTAAAAATAGTGTTATAGGGTGTCACAGTATCTCCCTCTTGGGATCATTCGTCCTTGAATAATGAGCAACTAGAGACCTATCAAGCTGGAACACCATCAAGAACTTAAATACTCGGATACTCAAATACTCATACTCTAGAAATCAACTTTAACTCAGGATTCAGAATTGAATGCGTATTTCTAACGTCATCATTAGGCACGAATGTAATTAAAGACATGTACACTCGAATAATCATTGACTTAAGAAGAGCATCAACTAAGAGATAAGAACTCAACACAATGGTTGGAAAGTAACTTAGAGAATAGAAATGAATCATTACCATTTATTTCATCATTAGGAGGCACGACTAGGTGAGGGTATCTAGGCTCCACATCCTCTTCAGCTTCTAATGTAGCCATTTTAATGGATTGACTTCTCCACAATACTTTTACATATGCAATATCTTTCATCCTAGACATGCAAACTTGACAATCAAGGATTTGGACTGGAATCTCTTCATAACTCAAGCTATCCTTTGCTCTAATGTTTTCAATAGGAACAACCAAAGATGAATCTCCCAAACACTTCTTAAGTATAGAAATGTATGTGTCATCCGCTCTGCCTAGCCATCAGTCTAAGGGTGGAAGGCAGTGTTAAAGTTCACCTTTGAACCTAGGCCTTTCTGAAAGGACTTCAAGAATTGGTCAATAAATTGATCTCCTCTATTTATTATGATGAAAAAGGGAACCCATGCAATTTGACAATCTCTCAGATATACAATCGGGCATAGTTCTCTATCGTGCCAGTAGACTTTACCACCTAAAAGTGGGTTGATTTAGTCATCCTAGCAACAATTACATAGACTAAATCATTTTGTGTGCGAGACCTCGGTGAGCTTGCAATGAAATTCATATTTATTAACTCCTACTTCCATTTTGGAATTTTCAAAATTTTGGGCTACTCCACATAGCCTTTTGTGCTCAACTTTTACTTGTTGGCAATTTAAGCACTTAGAAACAAAGTCTGCAATGTCCCTCTTCATCCTATGCCACCAATAAACCTCTCTTAAGTCACCATACATTTTGGCAGATCCTAGATGGATAGATCATCTAGAGTTATGGGCTTTTAACATGATCCATTCTCAAATACTATCAGCATCTCTTTTGACATGATCATTTCTCGAATACCATCAACATCTGGAACACACAATCTACTTTGGTATCTCACTACCCAATCTCCCCCTTTGATGAATATCATTACTTTCTACTTAGTTACATCTCCCATCAATTAGAGTATGATGGAATCTTGGTCTTGCTTCTCCTTTACCACTGCCACAAGAGATGATATAGACCCATTATGCACAAGTATTCTACCTTCACAAGATTCATGCAGTTGAACACCCAATCGCGCTAGTCTAAGTACCTTTTTAGCTAACTCTTTCTTCTCTTCTTCCACATGAGTAGTGCTTCCCATAGACAACCTGCTAATAGCATCAGCAACCACATTAGCTTTACTTGGATTGTAGAGAATGCTCATGTCGTATTCCTTGATAAGCTCAAGTCATCTCCTCTACCTCAGGTTAAGCTCTTTGTGGGTGACTACATATTGCAGGCTCTTATAGTATGTAAATACATTGAAATGCGCAAAATATAAGTAGTGGTGCTAAATCTTCAGTGCAAATACCACCGTAGCAAATTCTTACTCATGAGCCGGATAGTTTCTCTCATGGTTCTTAAGTTGCTTGGCAGCATAAGCTATGACCTTACATCTTTGCATTAGAGCACATCCTAATCCTACACTAGAAGCATCATAATGGATCACAAAATCATCAGTCCTCTCAAGTAGAGTGAACACTGGCACAGTCATCAACTTGGTTTCAAGTCCTAAAAACTCTTCCCGCATTCATCGGACCACTAAAACTTTACTTTCTTTTGAGTCATATAAGTCAATGGAAAGGATATAAAAGAGTATCCCTCAACAAATCTGCGATAGTAACTAGCCAAACCTAGAAAACTTTGTATGTCAGTTGGAGAGGTGGGTCTAGGACAGTTCTTAACTGCCTCAATCTTCTCGACATCTACTTGAATACCATCACCTGAGACAACATGGCCCAAAGACATTGATTTAAGCTAGAACTGACATTTTGAAAATTGGCATACAACTCATTATCCTTTAGGGTTGAAGAACAATTCGAACGTGATTGACATACTTTTCCACTTCTCTGGAGTACACCAAAATATCATCGATAAACACAATTATAAACATATCAATGTACTATTTGAATACTCTATTCATTAAGTCTACAAAAGAGGCAGAAGCATTGGTCAATCCAAAGGACATTACGAGAAATTCAAAGTGACCAAATCGGGTTCAAAAAGATGTCTTTTGGATGTCACATTTTCTCACTTTTAACAGGTGACAGCTTGATCTAAGGGATATCTTAGAGAAAACAGTGGCACCCTTAAGCTAGTTAAACAAGTAATGAATCCTTGAAAGGGGATATTTTTTCTTAATGTTTACCTTATTCCACTAGCGATAATTTATACATATTCAGACAGAACTATGTTTATTTCAAATAGGATAAGAGTACCCTACAGAGAGATAATTGGTCTAATAAATCCCTCATCAAAGAGATCTTTAACTACTCTTTCAGCTCTTCCACTCACTAGGACCCATTTTATATGGTAGAATCGAGATAGACTGGGTATTGGAGAGAATATTAATCCTAAAGCCAATCTTCCTATCAGGAGGGACTCTAGGAAAATCTTCGGGAAGACATCAGGGAACTCATTGACAATTGAAACCGACTCAAAAAGTGGAGACTCTACATAATCAGCCTTAAATTTCATGAGATTGTAGATACATCTTTTAGAAATTAATTTTCTGGCCCTGAGATAGGAAATAAAATTAACCTAAGGCACTATAGAACTACCCTTCCATTCTACAATAAGCTCACTCAAAAATTGGAATTTGACCGTACTGGTTCTACAATTGACAAAGGCATAACAGGCATGAAGCTAGTCCATGCCAAGAATTACATCAAAGTCAATCATCTCTAACTCAACTAAGTCTACCAAAGTATCTCTTTGATAAATAGACACTATTTAGTCTCTGTATAGCCTTACAACTAGAATGGGCTCACCAATAGGAGTAAAAACACTGAACGGCTCAAGAAGACATTCAACAAGGATCTAAAACTTACCAACCACATATGGAGATACAAATTATAAAGTGGAACATGGGTCAAGCAAGACATATGCATCATGGGAAAAGACTCTCAACATACTTGTGACCACATTTGGTACAACTTCCTGATGTAGTCAATTTCCCATTGCATATAGATAGTTTGTACTACCACCCATATTAGTTATGGCACCTCTCTGACTACCATTGGATGGTGGTGCTACTGAAGACTGTCTCCTTTATTGGGTACACATTCTAGAAGTAACCAGTCTATCCATATCTATAACAAGCATTTGTGCCCTCACAACACTCACCTAGGTGGAGTTTACCATAATTGTCGCATGGTAGTTTCCGCTTAAACCTTGAGTCATACTAGTTTAGGATTGAGAACCCTGAGCTCTGGAATTTTGATGGCCCTGAGACTTCTGATCATACAAGTTACTCCGAGTTGATGCACTTACTGTGGATTCTATATAATTTGAAGACCTCTTATGAAAATAGGACATGTTCCCATTACTTTCTTATGCAGGCTAGGCTCATGCAATACTGATTTAGGCTTCTTGCTCAAATGCTCCTCCCTATCTCTTTTTTTATCCTCTTCAAGTTGTTAGGCACATAAACCATAACTCTATAGATGTCCATGCTTGGGTTCAAGAATGCCCGTTTGCACTTCTTTTTCACACGCTTGCTGAAGCTAGATATGAATTTTCTCATTCTAGATCTCATATTAGGGTGCCGACTATCTACGGAACATATCTAGATAGTTATATGAATTTGAGGCTGCATTCTTTAACAATCACCACCTCCTACTTCAAGTTAATGAACTCCTCAACCTTCGCTTCCCTTAACTTTTGTG
The DNA here is from genome assembly GCA_025774065.1 of Solanum ossicruentum. Classification (NCBI taxonomy): domain Eukaryota; kingdom Viridiplantae; phylum Streptophyta; class Magnoliopsida; order Solanales; family Solanaceae; genus Solanum; species Solanum ossicruentum. The sequence continues at coordinate 11,580 of JAOTQR010108869.1, read as the reverse complement.
GAAAGAAGTTATCCGGAAAAGCACTCCCAAACTCATCCCAAATGGCAGGCTTAGCATCCACACCTCAGTTATTTTCCTATTAATTATACCAAACATTTGCCACATCCTTGAGTTGATAGGAAGCAAGTTCAACTCTCTCAATCTTCGTCGTAAGCATAGCTTTCAACACCTTCCACATCTCATCAATAAAATTATGGGGGTCTTCCTCAACCTTACACCCTATGAAGACTGGTGGATTCATCCTCAAAAAGTACCTAAGCCTGTTGCAGTAGTTAGCTCTTAGGAGCTAGAATTAGGAGCTTGTGAACGTTGATTCCCCCTCTTAGCAGCTACTATTTCGGTGAGCATGGTGATAGCTCCTCTGAAATCAGTCTTTATAGAAGGAGTAGGGGAAATAGTAGGCGATTATGGAGACCCAACAACTCTACCACGTCGACCTCGGCCACTTATCTCCATATCAGGAGGCACCTCTAGTAGGGGATTTTCAATGTTACAAGCTTAAGCATCTCTTTAAGTGGCGGTATGCTTAGGAGGCATGATCTACAAACACGTAAAACATGAACTAGATAGATACTTTAATAATTTAACCTTTATCGCACGAACTCAAAATACAAGAAAGTGTAACAATTCACAATGTCTAATAGCCTCTTGCTTATAAAGTGTGGTGCACAACACACCCATAAGCAAGACTATACTAGGCACAGGTTCATAGAATCCTTAGGAATCTTGAATGGAGTGCTTTGCTACCATGTTTGTCATGCCCCGAGAGGGTACCCTTGGCATGGCCAGCACATAGAGAGTATTGCTAGCCCCAAGCGAACAACTTGGCCTCATCACATCATTACCTAATAACTAATAGCGAAAAATATCAATGATCAAGAAATACTAAATGAAAAGTATTCATAATGATTATCAAAGGCCAAAGACCAAATACTCTGTCCATCAAGTAAGTAAGGCTAGTGTGAAAGAAACTAGCCAAAAATAACATCCAATAACAATTCGATAGTCTAGTCTATGAAGCCTCTAAATCATCTAACCAAATGGTGCTAATGACAGGTTCATGGCTAGCGTAAAATAAAATAAGAAGTCTAAACTAAAAGCTAGAAGAGAAAACATGATATCCTCCAAAAGTAGAGGAGGACTAACTAATTAGCTAAAAATAATGTGTCCAAAACGGGGTGCCTATTGATGACTGCCAGTACCTATCTCTGCATTATTTAATGATATAAGCCTAAATGGATTTTAGTACGTGGAATGTACAAGTATGTAAAATGACAGAATGAAACATGTAAAGATAGAATAATATCAACTCAAATAGCTCAACTCATGAAAAAGGAAACTCAATCAGTGATTCAAGAGTCTAAAGTAAGAATATTATTTAAACAATGACCACTCATATACCATCTAATCCAATCCACTCGGAGTACTATCAAGACCTATATTAGAGTTTCTCTAACCAACAACTATAACCTATCAGTCGGTGATGATACAACGAACTATTGTCGTTGTTATATGCATCCAATACCTTGTTAGGGTAAAGGATATCCTGTCAATTGATACAAAAGAAGTAACTTCAAGTCCTCTTTTTGGGACAATAGGAAACATCTGATTTTTCTGTTCAATACTCTCCTACGCCAACTACGTAGTTATTGAATTTGAGTTGGACTTAATCTTACTCTACTCGGTGCTCAATACTCCTCCCAAGACTCAACATGCGCATATGACATTGATACTATGGTTAAATGATTAGACTAGTCTTAGTGAAAATTTGTCAACTCAATTTGTCAAATGAACTATTAACTCTTTGATTAGGAAGATTCTTTTAGGATTAGCTCTTGACTCTTAAAGACTCTCCATCAAGCATCATTCTAACTCATAGTATTTGGGAAACAAAAGTATAGTTAAAGTATTTAGGGATTCTAGAGACTCTTTTGGCTCAAATTATACTCATGCATACCCATTTAAGTGAAATATATAAAAATAACAAAAATTCATTCTAGGGTTCATGTAGAAAATTAAAATCATCTATTTCAAGTATTTAATTCATAAAAATTATAATTCACACAATAATATATAGCAATACATTAGGATTTAAGAAAAACCTTCAGGAAACATTAATAGAAGACTCAATTCATTTACAACTCCATCAATTCGGGGTATGGGGCACATGGATGAACATAATTCATGTTCTAGTTAGTCTTAGATTTTTCTCCCTTGAAACCTTGATCTAAGTTGGGGAATGTGTTTTTGCGTAATAAGATTGACCAGATATGTTTTTGGATTTATTTAGGTGTAAAAATGCCAAGCTAAAGCTTTGAAAGGGTGAGACAAAACTAAAATAACCCTTCTTAAAAAGTTATTAAAGTCACTCACGAGCCAACCTACGGCCCGTAGAAACTTCCACAGCCCATAGGAACCAATCCATAAACTATTGGGCTTATTTGGGGTCTTTGGATCAATTCAACAAGCATAAACTATGGCCTATAGAAGAACTTACGATCCATAGGTAGGTCTGTCAAGTTGGGGTCTCAAAAATGGAATTTTCAAGAGTTTTACCACTGAGTTATTAGAGGGGCTGTAACTCAAACCACAACCTCTAAGTCATCTCGTAAGTACACTCTGCTCTAGCAGTTTGTAGTAAAATTGTTATAACATTTGACTCCAAACTCCAAATGAGTCGAAAATTAGTAGCGTTGGAAAGATAGTTCTAGGACCTTTCATTTGATTGGAATAGTCAACCTAATTCTTTTATACTAAGAGTTATGATCATTTAAAGTTGACTCTTGAATAATCTAATGCAAGAAACTCAATAGATAAGAATGTTTTGAACTCGGCTAAGTACTAGAGGTCTCTTATGACCCTAATCCACTTCTAACATATAAATATGAAGCTTGAAATGTAGATACATGTAAGAATAGAGTTATGGGGTGTCACACCAACCAACCACTATCAAGAATAGGTACTAGGGGTCAAGAGATGATATTGATACCCATATTTGCATGAATTCAATTTAGGGGGAAATGGTCAAAATTAGGGCCAAATTTTGGGGTTTACGAATCTAGAAATTGATTAGAAATTATGATCTATGCAAGAAAAGGAGTAAATTGGTGTAAATCACACTAAAATTAAGCTCGAATTGAAGGAGAAATCAACATTTAAAGTTCCAAATAAAAGATATGAAAAACCCAACTTTAAATGTTCAAAATCATGAAATTCAAAACAAAATTAAGGGAGAAGTAATGGAAATTAATTAATTTTATGATGGAAACACTTACCCAAGAGGTTTTCCCAAAAATCCTTATCAAAATCTCCCCAAGAATGTTTGAAAATGGTTTTAAATGATGTTTCTTGTTTTTAAAACTAATTGGTCAAAACATTACTTGGCAAACACAGGGAGGAGCTCTCGAATGCGGAGTGCATAGATAAATGACCTCCACAAACATAGAGGGGTCATTCGCAACACGGAGAAGGGAGTCTGAAGATCTCCATGAATGCATAGGGTCCCACTTTGAATGCGAGAAGAGAGATGCCAGGCCTTCATGTACATGGAGATCAATTCTGTGATTGCAGAGAAGAACAGTGAGTGCACTAGATTAGAAAAACCAACCATAATTTCGAACTCGGAACGGATCCCCAGGTTCCATTTGTAACCCAATTCACACAAACCAGGCATTTATCCTTACATGAAACAACATTTCAGACTCAATAGAATTATCAGAATTTGATCCTGAGGTCTCCACCACATAGTTACCGATATAGCTCATTTAAACTAGTTAAAACTCAGAAAAACAAAACTGCCCTTGAAAACTCCACATATTACAATGGGAGTATTTCTAGTGTTAGTTTACCATCAAAAACTATTGAAACTATAAAAATTTTGATTAGAGCTTTTGGACTATGAATGTTGACCAAAGCCAAACTTAAGCTCCGGAATCAACTAAAAATGCAACTTTGGGTCTAAAGTCTCTGTTTCAACTCCAAATTCAATTCCGCTACTTCTCCTAGACCAAATTCTATGTTCCAAAGCTAATAGAATTAGTGGATTTCCTTTCCAACACCTTAAACTCAGAATGACACAAAATATCACTTTTTCAATAACTGAAGCTTCCAAAAATGTGAAAAACTCATATTTTTCACTTTTTAAACATCTGTTCTCAGTTCCAACCACACAGATAGTTTAATATAGGTCCAAAGAAACTTACAAAAGGGCAAAATAGTAATTTTTACATCTAAGCTCAAGAATGATGGCAAGGTCACTACAACACTAAATATTAAAATTATTGATAAAAGATAAAAATGACCTGGAGGTTCATAAATTTTCCCTCCATATTTTTGGTTGAACATTCTTATTAGGCCAAAGTGTTTGACCTTTTCTTCTTTGCTCTTTCTAGGCTTTGCTAACCTATCACGTGGTAAAAGAAGCTAGATTGTCGCCTTCAAGCCTAGAGAACAAGAATATCTTCATGGTTAAGGCAGGGTCTGTTGGGCTTGCTTCTCATGCGATTGGGTAAAAGAATCAGGGAGGGTCTACAAAATTGAAGCTTTTCTAGAGACACACAGTTCAAGTTAAATTTCCTCATTATTTCTTCCAAGACATCTCTTACATAATTTAGGAGAATGGGGGTCAAAACTCTTTCTTAGCCCATAGCCCCAGTATGCCACTTGGTTATCATTTGTAGAACAAAGTAAATAGGGTTGACTTGTTGATAGAGAAAGAGATAAGGGAGGGGGAGTTGGTTGTAACTGGGACTATTCAAATGGACTATATGGATTGTTTTTAGATAGTTAACCATTTTTTAAATTGTGAGAGGGTAGATGTAATTTAGCTAGATGAAGTGAGAGACCTGAAAAAAGAATCTCAACCCACAGGGAGAGGGTGGTCATTCAGAACTCGCTGACTTTAGAAAAAGTGGTGGCGGGGGCGGCTCCAAAGGTGCTAAGCAAGGACACCTGTTAAATCGAATAACCTGTGGCATACCATCGAATCTACTCTACCCTACTCTACCATATTGTTTTCTTTCTTTTTTTAGTTAGATACTATCTTTCTTTCTTGTGATTCATCCATGACAGATATTTAGTCAATTACAGTTATGTTTTTACCAACTATTCAATTGCGTCATGTGCTAATACAATTGCAACACTTACTGTAACAAAAATAGCATGAACTCCTTCTCAAACACTTACAATATCTTGCTTTTTTTCTTAAGATATTTAATAAGGCTAAGTTTAATGGAGGCAATCCATTTATTCATAATAGTTGTTCAACAAGAAAACTCTTTCAATCAAGCTAGTAAGCCAAGCAAAGCAAATTGTCAATCTATTTGTCAATCCAACTAGGGATAAAACACCACACCCATAGGTTCGGCGGTACTAAAGATTAGACAAAAGATGAACTATAACTAGAGTTCTCGATGATCACTCATACTATTTGTTAAAATATTTTCATCATTTTTTTATTTATACTCTTCAACTATAATTCCTAGTTCAAAAATCAATGGAGTCGTTCATTTTTCCTAAAAGAAAACTTAATAACAAAGGAGTTGTGTTGGTTTATATTATAGAAAATATTAAAAAATTTATTAGTTTTGTGCATTTTTTGCACGAAAATGCTAGATATCTATCTATTTTCTTTAAGTCCATTGAATTTCTTTAATAATAATAAAATTTTATTTAAGAATAGCAAAAATACACAGACTATGTATATTTCTCCTTGGTTCTTTTGACCAACTTAGTTTCCAATTTTTCCTCCCTTAAATTTTTGAGTTATCTTTAATAGTGGTAATTGCCAAGTAAAATGTCTATCTAGTGATTTATAAGTTTATGTACCTAATGTACAAATTGTGTGAAGTTTGAGGGGCTATAGGTATTTAGTTAAAATTATTTGTATGGTCAACATTAAACATGATCATAAGGCACTAAAGGATATTTTATAAATATACTTCAAATCATAAATCCTCAATTAATAATCTAACTAAAGATTGAAATGTAGATTTTCATATAATAAATGAATTTCTTGTATTGCCTCATTGTTTTGTTTCATATAACAAATTAATTTCTTATGTCTCTTTATTGTTTTGTCCGAAGAAGTAAATTCTCAAACTATTGAAAAAACATATAATTCAATGGCAGCTCCCTTTAATGGCTGGACAGAAGAAATTTGTGTGATGTTAGTGCATCATAACACAAAGTTTAATACTAAGATGGTTAAGCCACTTGAGTGCTATAATTATAAAGGTGATATCTCCCAAAACTTTTTATAGATCAAATTTTTTCCTTATGCTTTTATATATTTAAATTGTGTGTGATTTTTTTTAATGATTTAACTGATATGATGTTTTTTTTATTTCATTTATGATTTTAACATCGATGTCATCATAGATTTTGTTTATCTTGTAATGCTAAGATTTCTCTTTCCTTGTGTCTTCACACTATTTTTATGTTTGTTTTTGTTCTTTCATTAGTTAAAAGATGAAATTTATGCAATTTTCAATAATAAAATTAGATTTTGTATCTTTGGTTCTTGCTATAAACATCTCATATATTCGCTTAACTTTGTCCATGGAGATGAATATGATTTTTATGGGGTGTGTGTGGGGAATGGGGAGGGAGAGGGAGCCAGTTTTATATGAAATATAATAATTTAATCAACCTACATATGTCCACTTCGTCTTTTTATAGAAAAGAGGGAAATTGTTCTTTGACATTAGACCTAGAATGTCAAAGAGTTGAAGGAGAAAATTAATCATATCCCTCAAAAATGATTTTAAAGGTGTGAATCCTTGATTCTTACAAATCTTATATCATCTTTTAAAAAATTAAATTCACTTAGGTGGTTGGGGAACAAAATTAAGGTAATGTGAGGAAAGAACAAGAGCAAGAGAAGAACATGATTAGTGCTGATCTGTCTTATCATTATCATTTGTGATTGTTTTTTTGGGGGGTGGGGGGAGATCTTTTACTGATGTAGATGAAGAAAGTGAGTAGACCGATTTTCATTAAAAAAAATTCTTTCTTTTTTATTCCTTTTTATCCCTTTATCATTGAACTAATTATTTTTTACTTTTAAGAAATAATTTATTTTATTATAAATATTTAATTGTTATTTTATCCTTTTTACCACGTACACCTTAAATTTTAAAATATTTTATTTTTCTAATATGAAAGTAATAAATCTAAATCTATTCTAATGAATACTTTGCAATATTTTTTTTTATTTGGGCTCATCCTTAACTGTCATTCAATCTATTTTATCAACATTAATTTGATAAGACAATAGACAATAGACAATTTTCAGAATTAATTAAATTATAATTGACAGGTTTAGTAACAAAGCCTCACCATTTTTTTGGTGGTTTTATTTATAATAGAAGTATACGATAATTGTGTTATTATATATTTTCTTTATTTTTTATTTTTATTATTCAGTTACTTTTTTACTTTTCATTATTTGTTCACTTTCCAAGATGTGTTAAATCATTTTGACATAAATTTCTTTGCTTGCTACTTTTGTGGGTACCATGTGGTACACAAGCATAGCAAAAGTAACTTTGTAGTACAAACAAAAAAAGCTAATTAATTAATAACAAAAATAAACAGGTTGAATTCATCTAGGAAATAATATAAGCATATATCAGACAAGTAATAACACATGAATTTCATATATAACCTTCTATTAATATCTTTTTATTCAATTGGATAAGTTATCTTATTGATGTCAAGATATACAAAATATCATTATTAGGACAATAGATCTACAAATCAAATGAGATCATTAGAATATATTGATATATCCTTTATGATAATATGTTAAATTTTCTAAACATGTTAGTTTCATATTCATAAAAAGAAGAGTACCTTAAAACTTTTATCCTATTATATCATTCCTTAATAGTATTTTATCAATATAGTATTTACTTGTTTTCGACAATTCCTACAATAGATCTTTAGTAACATTCTCCTATAGAATCTTTGTTATTATATATACTACAATTATGTATATTAAAATAATATTGTGTATATTTTTTTATGTGAAATTATCTAATTAAGATTGCACATGTCGATTACTATATAAGATGATTGGTATATGCAATTGCATAAATTAAAGTGTAGCAACATCACATGAAAATTTATAATTGAATTTGAATGAGAAATAAAAAGATCGATCCATATGATGATAAGTGTGTGTATAATATACTTCTGATGTTTTTAACTAACTCTCAAAGTGCATGTATATGTGCAGTTACGCCAGTTTATATGGCTCATACGGCAATGTCAATACTTTCAAAAGAAAAGAAAAAATTTGATATGATGATAATCAATGTCCATTCACCAGATTCATTTTGTTTTAAACTCTTAAAACAAGCTGTTGCCTTGGATATTGTCACTCTATGTAAGTATTTATTTTATCTTTAACTTACTCTTATAGCAGATAAAGTTAGACATTTTAATGAATGCACTATGTACAAATACATAATTTCCTATAAAATTCATCATTAAGCTGTCATTAAATAGTCTATAGCTACACAAGTTTTGTATAATACATCATTAAGTAAGATCATGATGAGCTTTTTTTATTTAGGGACATAACTTACTTGTTGCTAAATCATAATTTTTAGCATATAATAAATAAATAATCATTTTGTTTCATTACATATATAATAAAAAAATATAGATAATATTGGTGAAATTAACTAGTCACATAACCTTTTTAATGGATATAACATGGATATCTTTTATGATTTTATTATTATAGTGGATAAAGTAAGTTACTTTAACTAAGACACTACCAGAAAAGTTAATTTATGAAGTTCATCGCTAAATAATCCAAAGATACCTGACATACTTTTTGATATTCTTTCATTAAATACAATTAGTGAAGATTTTCTGTTGTTTAAAAATATAAGTTATCTATCGAAAATCATACCTTTTTGTTATAATGATATAAAAATACTATTTTTTTCTTCAATCCTATTATTACAATACATAAAATGTATGCATGAAATTGATTATTTACATAATGTATAGTATAATTCAATCCTAATTGTTAGCTTATTAAAATAATTATGCAGTTATATGTGATGACCTCAATGAAATCATTGTAAAGAAGGCATTAGACAATGGAGCTTGCCTGTGTCTGCAAAGGTCACTTGACAAGGAAGTTGTGAAATATTTGTGGGAAGTTCTATTAACGAAAAAAATGCAAAAGGAGAAAGTGAGAGAAGGACTAGATGCAAATGGAAATCACATGAAATATGTTGATAATATTAGTAATGAAAATATTGTTGGAGATAACGAACAGTTTGGAGAGAAGAATATGCGTATTAAGACTGAGAAACAAAACAATGATACTCAAGAGACTGAAAACAATATGATATCAAAAGAAGAATACCAGTTGAGGAGCAAGAGAGGCAGAGAAGGAAAAAAAGAGCTTAACGAAGGAAAAAGTCAGAGCAATTCTATTTATAAGATTGTTAAGCGAAATGACTGCACAGAATGGACTGTGGATCTTAGTGCCAAATTCACAAAGGCTGCACATGAACATGATGAATGAAGCAACAAGTTGAGGAGGAAGAGAGGTAGAAAAGGAAAACAAGGGATTAACAAAGGAAAAAGACAGAACAATGCTATGATATGACGTGTAGTTAGAAGTTTTGGTACAATAACTTTAAGTTTTTCGGTAGTAATTTTGCATTGTTTGTTTTGTTAAGTTATGAATCATGTCAATCTTGATTATTTAAAGATTTGTTTTGGTAATATCAAACTTATTAAAGCATAGTGTGTTAGTTAATTATGTTGGGTTATTGATTTTTCCACTAGAGGGTTAGTGTGGGTGCTACTCACAGTCTGTTCGAGATCATGACATTAAATTAACTCATGTTTGCATTTTAGAAAGAAAACATTAAATGATACTTATGCACTGAATTCAAAATGCCTTCTTTCCAGTTCTCTATGTTTATGATCTTTAAAATCTTGTTTTACTGTCACTGTAAATGATGATTTAAACACCATTTGGAAGGATCTCTTATTAAGGCACGCAATGCTCTCTCATACTTCTGTTCTTTTATAAGTTTGCTTCTACTTGATGTTTTCTAATGAACATATATATTTTGTATATAGTTTTTATATATTGTCACTTATCCATGGTGATTTTCTTCACCTCCTTATCTCCACGGAAATCATCTTTCATTCACCGCTTCATTAGTTGGGAAGTAATGTACCTTCTTACATGGAGAACATACTAAAGAGGTTTATATAGAACAACTACAATGATTTGTTGGATAGGGAGACTCTGAATTGGTGCATCAGTTGTGTTAATGCCTATTACACAATCTTTATACACCTGATTTGGTCATTTTAGTTCTGTCATTAAAGAAACTGACATCTTTCTAGGGAATTCCACTTACTCACTATGTTACAACTCTTCGACAGAAACCTTATTTGCTTAGTTATTTATGCTTATAATACTGTCATAATACATGATAATTTTGAAGACATTGCTCAACTTAAACACCATTTCCCACTCATTTTCAAACTAACGACGTGAATAAACTAAAATACTTCTTTCATTGAAGTGGCACAGTCTAGTGGTGGTGGTGTCATCTCATAGGGGAAGAATGTATTGTATACTACTATACTGGATCACAGACCTATTGCTTCTCGTATGACCACATCTAGTGGTGGTCCTCACCCTCCCCAAACCTCTTTCCTCTCCCTCTCCCACCGACAACATACGTAAAACACATGTAAACTTCTATGTTACTAAATACATCCCGATATCAATGAGGCATAAAGAAAATATGTGCATTTGAAACTATGGATACTCAGTGGTATATTAAAATATGAATGAGCGAGTTCAGTAGCATGTACTTCTACGCATAATACAAAAGGCAATGTAGCTAACTCTTTATCACTTTTTGATAACAAGGTAGAAAAATGATGGCTACATATTATAACATCTCAAGACTCGTGAGATGATTCCAAAAGTATTTTTCAGGAAGAAAGGAATCTAACATCTTGATGAACTAAACTAAAAGGTTTCAAATATCAACAAAGTCAAAAACACAATCGTGCTACAAATGAAAGGTCATAAATCATTAAACAAATGGAAGTTTAAGAGTTGTTTCTTTTGCTTACTTGGCTCAACTCAGGTGGAGACAACTCAAATGAATAGCTTGTCATAGGAGAATTAGGAATTTTGTATTCACACTCTGAAAAGCATTCTCAGGATTAGGAGAGAATTGGCGTTCACCTATAGAATATATATCAAATAGTGCTTTTTGGAACTCATTTTGAGCATTACTAGGCAAATTAGCACCAAGTGTCATGCCATTCTTACAATTTCTTGTATAACTAGTTTATGGATAATGAGAAACAGAATAAACTTCATCATCATTTTTAAATAGTGCAACCGTTGTTAGACCCCGTAATTATTTTAATTAGGGATAACTATACAATTGGAAAATTTTGTTGTGGACGTCGGGTAATTTAAACTTAAGTATATTTTCGGTGTTTGAGTAGAGTATTAAGTGAATATGGTGGGTATAATTAAATTGGAGTCGGAAGTCCTCAATTGGATCAAAA
>JAOTQR010108831.1:0-26543 GCA_025774065.1 Solanum ossicruentum | reverse complement strand
AAAATGTCATCTATAAACACTATCACAAACACATCCAAGAATGGCTTGAATACCCTATTCATCAGATCCATAAAAACAGCTGGTGCATTCGTTAGCCAAATGACATAACAAGAAATTCAAAGTGACCATAGCATGTTCTAAAAGCTGTCTTGGGTATATCTTGCTCCTTTACACTTACTTGGTGATAACTTGATCTAAAATTACTTTTTGAAAAGCATTTGGCACCCTATACCTGATCAAATAAATCATCAATCCTGGGGAGGGGATATTTATTCTTTATTATCACCTTATTCAATTGTCGATAGTCGATATACATTCTCAAGGTGCCATCCTTTTTGCTTACAAATAACACTGGTGCACCCCAAGGGGACACATTGGGTCTTATAAAACCTTTCTCAAAAAAGTCTTTTAACTGCTCTTTTAATTCACGCAATTTTGTCGAGGACATTGTATATGGAGAGATCGAAATAGGCTGAGTGCTTGGAAGTAAGTCAATACCAAAATCTATTTCTCGTTCAGGAGGTAAGCCTAGGAGTTCTTTAGGAAACACATTGATACATTCATTTACTACTGGAACTGACTGAAGAGTTGGCGATTCGGCCTTCATATCCCTTACTCTGACTAAATGAGATATATACCCCTTAGATATCACCTTTTTGGCCTTAAAGTAAGAGATAAACTTCCCCTTTGGTGCCCCCTCTCCAACTCTTGCGTCCTTCTCCTTTGCCTCTGATCCTCCAATTTCTGTGCAAATGCCTGCATTCTTGCTATGTCCATATCTTTGTTCAAGGAAACCATGGTGCAGTCTCTGACCAAATATGTATCAAACCTATCTACATATCGATAAACTCTATCTACCATTATATCAATTACATTAGGAGCATACCTTGCCAGGGAATTAAATTGAAGTCCATACTCCCTCACACTCATATTTCCTTGGTGGAAGTTCAGGAACTGATATGCACGGGCCTCTCGGATCTCTAGTGGAAGGTAATGGTCAAGAAATGCCTTTTTGAATTCTTTCTAGGTGGTTGGAGGTGCATCTATACCCTTAGGTTGCTTCCAAGCTTCATACAACAATATAGCTACACCTTTCAACCTATATGTTGCTAACTTGACAACTTCTGTACCACTCATGTGCAAAACATCTATGGTACACTGAATTTGATCAATAAAGTCTTGGGGATCTTTATTAGGATCTAAGACAGTGAAAGATGGAGGGTCCAAATAAAGAAAATCATGTATCCATGTGCCAGCTGCCCTATTTGTACCACCTGTACCCATAAATGGACCTTCCTGCCTTTGACCTTGACCAACAACCATACGGATCAATAGTTGGACTGCATTTCTCATATCCTGCACGGTAGCATCAATAGGTGGTTCTAGAGGAATTTCACTACTCTCGGGCTCATCAGGAACTGGAGGAGTTGGAGATGTTTGTGACAAAGACTCCTCTCGAACCTCATCTGGTTGTCTCACCTGGCTAGGTATAAAAACCACTACTTCTATTCCCTTCCCCTTACCTTTTTTCTGCCTTGTTTCTGGTATACTTGTTGTACAAAACAATTTAGGAATTAGACCTAATGCACCTATTGCACTTGACTTTATGGCACAATCTAAAGAATGGAAAGAAAGTAGCAACTCCTAAATGCCAAATAGCCTCCTGCTTATAAATGTGGTTCACAACACATCGATAAACAAGATTCTATATAGACACGGCTTTGTAGACTTCCTAGGATGACCTTCTTTGATACCACTTCTGTCACCCCCCAAACTCCCGTCAGGGCGGACTGGCACCCATTGCCGATAAGGCATTGGGAGAACCAACCTATATCTATGCGCTTCTATACATATTCTAAGGGATTTCTATGTTTGACATGTCTTTAAGAAAATAAACAGTGATAAAAAGCTATAAAGGAAATGCATATGACTAGGCCGTTGGGGCCAGGGTATTTAAAGTACGAGACATGACCACATTTTAATTTACATAGTCTACAAAGCTTCTAGATAAGAGAGAAACATCTGACAAGGGTCGAGAAATGCCCCGTCTCAACTAGCTGTACAATATAAACATATAAGCTTTAGACATACACAAGCCCCTAAGCAACGTGAAGCTTGGTAACCACAACTAAATGTCCTGTACTCCTACAGGGAGATCTACTAGCACCTGTACCTGCAGCATGAAATACAGGTCCCCCATAACGGATGTCAGTACGAGATAATATACTGAATATGTAAGGCAGGATATATTGTATATAAAGTGACAACTCAAATAAAACATGCATCGGTGTAAGATTTGGGACCACCTTTGGTTATATTGTGGAATCCTGTACTTTATATTCTTTACATTACTTTACCTTTACTGTATAATCTGTGCACATCTATAAAACAAATGGCTAATTGATCAGTGGTAAATTGTATCACGATCGCCCCTGGCTAGGTTATTCATTAACCCCTCGGGCTACCACCCGTGATAGGATCATCCCTTGCTAGGTGATTCTTCCACCCCTTGGCCTACCACCTATCAATAAACAATATGCTTTACCTTTCAATTACCTTTGAGATAGTTCTTATGGTGTTCATAGTATTGGAGCAGTAGGACTGTATATATAGCATGTTACATGTAGATAATCATACAAGACAATATGACAATGAAAGAGAGTATGTTACACAAATAATAAAATGCGTCTGAAATAAAACAACTTGTGAACTTTATCTGGTAACAAGACCCTATGTAACTTGTTATATAAGCATGTGTGCAGATTTGAAAGTGATTATGTATGGAAGAATGTGAACATGTCAAGGAATGGAGATACGGTTAATAGTTGTGTCGGAGTTGGCAAGTGCCTTTATGTACCAAGGAGAGATCTATGTTTCATGCCAAGTGATACGAAATCAAGTAGCCTTACCTACCTCGTTGTATGACCTTGTTACCACCTTGAGATAACCTTTCCTTCCTTCAAATACTTATCTACAACATAGTAGGTGATAAAACTAGCATTTATAGCCAATAGATACACCATGGCAGCCCAATCACATAACAAAACAACACTTGGACATCAAGCGGGTATTTATAAACCCGAGTGGGTTCTTTCGAACTTTCCGCCCCCTAATCGTGTTTTAATAACACACATTCAGAGGTACAAATCATGCACAACCTATATTAGTGACACAAAAGTCTTACAACATCCCACAAAGAACAACACATAACAATTCTACACCACCTAAAAATAGACAGCATAACGTTATCTTCCTTCTCTACATTTCGACGTCAATAACTCCAAACCTATTCCAACTCTAACCAAATTGTTCCAGAAACATTTACACATATAAAAAGACCTAAAATATTCTTAGATCAGTACCCAAGAAGTCATGAAGGAGATGAGCTAATAGCCTTCCATCCAACATCCCACAAGTTCCAATCAACATTACACTTAAGATAGCACAATAAAACGTGCTTGTTAAATGAAACCAAAATCAGGGAAGCAACTTTAGGATAATACCTATAACTCAAACCATGTTAAGAACATCAAATTATCTTCATAATTCAGTCCACAAACCATAGATAAGTCACTAAAACAAAAGGAAAATGTGCAGCAAGTTTCAAAACAGAATCTGTCCAGATTTTCCAGCACAAACATACTAGCATATACTTCTTATTTTTCAATTAAACACCATACTAAAAACATGTGTGAACTTACTTACCACTACCCTCAAGGTGTAAGGCTTGTCCAAGAACCATAGGAGAGTTTTTTATCTGCTTTACAAGGTGAAAAAAAGTTGAGAGAATTTTGAAGACAAATCTGTTTTTTTTTTTTTTTTGTGAGTTCAAGTGAACAATGACTCTGTGGGAACTTCTTTTACCCTTTTTAAGGTGAGATTTTGGCCACGTTACTAAGGAATTCTTAGCGTTGTTTCACCAAGTATGTGATGCAGCTCCTTTCTCCTTTCATTTGGTCCTTTTGGGGCTCCAAATTGGTTGGGCTTGGGCTGCCTATTTTTCAGCTTTCCCTTCACTTAGTTGGGCCCAATTTGTTAAGTGTGGTGTGGTGTCTTTGGGACCTTTTTGTTATACTTCTTGGGATGAAAACGTATCCCATTTATGATGCTAAAAGATGGGCTAAAGTTACACCCTTAACACGGACTTTATTCATAATCGTACTTGGACAAATTCGACATCGAACCTCGTCTTCGTTTAGCTAGCAAATTTTAAGCTAAGCAAGTAGGTGACTCACCTGCTACCTTACTAAGTCCTAAAAGCACCTCAATTCTCTTACTTCATTTAAGGTTGTGATCTCTTCAATTCGACACACAACATGTATACACTCGACCCTCTTAAGCGTTAGCCGCATATATAGCCCATTAACACGAGATTCACGCAATTTTAAAAATTAGTGCTAATTTGACCAAACCATGTCATGTTTCATTTGCATTGTGCCAATATTGTAAGGTATAGGGTGTAACAGAAGCAATGGAGGAGAACCCATCCACAAACCTTCTATAGTAAACCGCAAGGCCTAAGAAACTCATAATAACCGACGGGGCAAATGGTTTAGGCCAATTCCTAATATCTTTGGTCTTCTTAGGATCCACTTTTATACAATCTCCCGACATAACATGACCCAAGAATGCAACCTCCTTCAACCAAAACTCACATTTTTCATACTTAGCATATAAGCTCTCCTCCCTCAATCTTTGAAACACAACCCTCAAATGACCCATATGCTCTTCCGTACTATGTGAATAAATCAAAATATCATCAATAAAAACCATAACAAAGGAATAAACTGAAGAGATTGAAGACCCTATTCATTAGGTTCATGAAGATGGCCGGTGCATTAGTTAATCCAAAGGACATCACCACAAATTCATAGTTCCCATATCTAGTCCAGAAGGCTGTCTTGGGAACATCACACTGCCTCAGCCTCACTTGATGGTACCTGGACCAAAGATCAACCTTAGAGAAAAAGCTATCTCCTTGCAATTGGTCAAACAAGTCATCAATTATTGGAAGGGGATATTTATTCTTTATAGTGACCCTATTGAGTTGCCGGTAGTCAATGCACATTCTAAGTGACCCAATATTCTTCTTTACAAACGACACCGGTGCAACCCAAGGTGATTAGTTAGCTCTAATAAATCCCTTTTCCAACAAATCTTTCCATTGCTCCTTAACTCTTCAACTCCGCCGGGGCCATACGGTAAGGGGGAATGGAGATAGGTTGAGTGTTAGGAAGGAGATCTATCCCAATCTATCTCCCTTTCGGTAGGGACACCGGAAAGGTCGTTTAGAAAGACATCAAGAAACTCATTTACAACCGAGACCGACTCAAAAAAAGGGACTTTGCAATCCACATCTTTGACCCTCACAAGATGATAAAAACACCCCTTGGAAATCAACCTTTGGGCTTTAATCCATGAGATGAACCTATCCCTTACTACCACATCATGACTTTCCCATTCAAGGACGAGTTCATTTGGGAATTGAAACTTGACCCTACGGGTTCTGCAATCAATAGAAGCATAATAGGCATGCAACCAATCAATCCTAAGAATAATATCAAATTCAACCTTATTATCTAATTCAACAAGATCACAAGGTAAGATTTTATGCAAGATGCAAACTGGAGAATTTTTATAAACCCTCCTAGCAATAATAAATGCACCAATAGGAGTAGACACTTCATATTACTTATGCAACAACTCTGACTCAACATGGAAATTCTTAGAAACAAAGAGGGTAACAAAGGAAATGGTGGCACCTGGATGAATTAAAGCATATACATAAAGATCCAAGATTTTCAACATACAGGTAATAATATCGAGGACCTCACCATCCCTTTGCCTCCTATGTAGAGCATAAAACCGGTTGTTCCTTGGGGCACCACCTTGAGGACCACCTCTACCCAATGGGACTATATTTGTACCCCGAACCTTGTCATGGTTTCTTGGACCATCTACTTTCTTATGACAAAGCTCCCCAAAACAATAGCATACACTAATACCCTTCAAACACGGGCCATTATGACTCTTCCCACATCTAGTACACCCCACCATTACCTTGAGGTCTAGTAAAGTCATTACCAAACTCCCTATTTATAGCATGAGGAGGCCTTTGGCCTTATGGAAGTCTGACACCCTTGTGGAACTTTCCCTTAAAACGGGTCCTCTTGGACTCATGGCCCCTCCTTTTTCTCAACTTCTCTTCGTCCATTTTCTCGGCATATGTTATTAACCGAGACAAGTCCATGTCACCTATAAGCAAGGTGGACCGACATTCTTCACTTACCAAGTCAAAAATCCCCATAAAAAACTTGTTCGTCCTTGACTAAAAGTCGCCCACCAAGTGAGGAGAATACTTGGAAAGTTAATTAAATTTGAGGGCATATTCCCTCACACTCATACAACCTTGTTCTAGGTTCATAAATTCAAGTAACTTTGCTTCCCTAAGTTCAAGAGGGAAGAACCGATTAAGGAAGGCCAACTTGAATTCCTCCCAAAGCACCACATATCCATTTCCTTTCTCACCCTTGCATTGATCATACAAATTTAGGCTAACCAATGGAGTTGGTATGCCGCCAACTCCGCCTTCTCATTTGGCCTAACTCCCAAGATAGACAAGATTTTGTAGACCTCATCGATAAACTCTTGTGGATCTTCATCCACCCTTGACCCATGGAAAACTGGAGGATTCATCCTCATGAAGTCTGTTACCCTAGCTCCTGGGGTATTAGCATGAGGGGCTTGGGCCCCTTGTTTTTCTTGGTTGGCTGCCACTTAGGCAAGCATAGAAAGAGTATCCCGAAGCTCACCATTGGTAGTTTGCTCCTTGGGAGTTTGGGCACGTCTTCCTCTAGTGTTTGGCATGATCTCGCATAGCAAAGAACAATCGTTAGGGTGGAAAACTTATCATAACTCTATAGCACGACTTAAAACATAAAGAAAACCTAGTGCTAAAAACAACAAACTTTCCTAATACACCTCATAGCTTCCTATCCATAGTCATGGCGTGCTTTACAACACAAATAGGACTCTAATCAACATGGTGTGTTGGACTTTGAGTATCTAACAACCTAGTGCCATGATATCAAGTTTGTCACAACCCAAGCCTAGGGCCTAGACATGACACGACGAATGGGGAACCCGAAGGAACCCCAAATGCCCTCTTAACTTGTCATTACACATCCTTGGTCGCGGAAGCATATAAAGAAAATGTAGAATAGAATGGGGCATTGGTGCTAAGGGAAATCTTTGCAACACATCAACATCAAAAGAAAAAGAATCATAGCTCATATCATAAATACATAACTTGTCAAACAAACACCTCTACATACATTGATAGAGAAGGGGCCAAGACAAAGTAACTGGGCTCACCTTCATAGCTAAATAGAAAATAAGATAGTGTCTCAATACATACATAAGAGGAAAACATAAACCAATGTCACCAAAATGGAGGACTCACCAACAAGCTTGGAATAGTACCATCTAGTCACATAGAGGAGGAGGATGATCGACTTGGGCACTTGTTCCTACATAGTGATATCATGTAGATAAGAGTATGTATTAGTATGTTTGAATATACTAAATATGTGGAATTCAATGCTACAAGATGTAAGCTTCATGATCAACATGTATAACAACAGGCAATGGGCATAATATAGAAGGATGACATGTATGATCAATGCGTAAGTAAAATATGCTTAAGTAATCCATGCTCATATAGAATATCATATGTGTAGAAGAGACCAAGCTAGATTTCCAAGGTATGAAGCCCTTGGGGTTAGTGATGATGCCACCCCATCACCTAAATGGATGAGTACGAACCCTCATCTCGGTTGGTGATAATGTTACCCCATCACCTAAGTGGATAAGAAGGAACCCCTATTTCCATTGATGAGTCTGAACCCCGATCTCGGTTAGTGATGATGATGCCCCATCACCAGGTGGAGAAGTACGGACCCTTCCCTCGGTTACCCGAGTTCTTTACCCCCTAGATTAGGCATGGTCTAATACAACACTTTATATAGGATTTATCATAAGCTCTAATGCAATACTTCATATAGGAATAATCATATACATAAGCCCATTTCATCGTCATAAAATCATTCATATAATATCTCATGCTTTGGACCTTCAATTCTTCAAGAAACCATAACCGAATATTTTATCAAACACTTTGGGGGTGTGTAATGGGGGTAAAAGACCATGCAATTTAGAGATGAAATCATGCAAGAAAATCTGTTGTAAAACCATCAATCAATACCTTGCAACACCCCTAAGACATTCACATCAGAACCCCAAATGAAATCCAATATTAAATCCAAGATTTAGAGCTCAAAACATGCTAAAATAACTATACTTTCATGAAATAAAATCACTGTGCAGTAAACATCTCAATATACAAGACCGAAATATAAAAACAACTTTAAAGCATGCATTATTAAGTAAAAGAAGGTTTAGGCACCATGGGTGGAAGGACCTAATGGTTCAACACCACTTACCTTAGCTTTGGAGAAGTTCTTGGTGTGACAATGGAGACTTGAAGCTTGAAGAAAATCCTTTAATCCGGATGAGGGTTTTAGGTCTTGAATTTGAGAGTAACAATATGGCTAACTATTTGAGTGAGTATTGGAAAATGTTTAGGATGATATAAGGGTGAAATTTGACTAATTATAGATAAAAACATGTTTGGGAGACTTGGGCCCAACACTTGGAATGTTTTGGGCCGCACAGGAAAACACTGCTAGGCAAAATGCACATTTCCACGTCGCGGACAGGACATGGAGAAGGAATTACACTAAAGCGCGCCCTTGGCACGTCACGGCGGGAACGGGTAAACCTCACTGGAACTTGTTACTTAAAAAATTTATAATTGCTAATCTTTCGCTCTTAAACCGAGGGTAGGCCCTTTTTCACCTAATTTTGACGCTCTGATCACAAATATGAAGTCTGTTTTTTGAAATAACCAATGGATTTTTAGATATATGGAAAACAAGATTCTGAGCACTTTTGAGACACGTTTTTAGGTACTTTTTGGCATCATTATAGTATAGCACAAGGAGGCTCATTTACAATGAACATGGGAACATGGACGCAAAAGGGAAGTGGAATGTCCTGCACCAAAAATTAGTTTAAGGAATTTATAAGGTCTTTGATTGGGCACTCGATATTCATTCAGAATTCTGAACACACAAAATATACATGCTAGCTTACTAAATTCAATGTTCTAAACTCAATGCAGTAGTCCAAAATTGAATTTGAGGTTTCCTTGATCTAAAATCCAATTTGTCATAATTAAACTAATTTAAGGCTCAAAAAGACCAAAACATCCTTGAAATTTCTAATAAATATACTGGTGCTTTTTCTTTTTCCTAAAATCATCTCCTGAATCAAACAAAATGATTAGAAATCAGATCTGAACAACTAAACCCAAAAGTATTGACACTAATTCTAACGATATCATCAGCTCCAGAATGACAAATTTAGCGTAAGAGCATGCTTGGTGAAATTATATCGAATTTTGAAAAGTTAGGAATCAAAATAGGTCACTAGTTGATTGTAATAAACATTGGTAAATGTGTCCCCAAATGAAAATTTTGACTACACCATTGGATCCAGAACATCGAGTTTGGTCTAGCAGGACCTTTTGTTTGATTTTCGTGTCTTTTTGGTGTATGTTGAACCCTTCAGTAGACTCCAATATTGGAAAATGGGCCCCATATTGGGATAAAATGGCCTCCAATGGAAATTGTGACTACATCCTTGAGCCTAGAATGCCGTTTTTGATCATATTTCATACATAGATTGTATTTTTGTGATTTCGAGTGAGACCAGAATATTGAAATTATGTTTGAGTAGTTCCTAAAGATTAAAGGCAGAAGAGGTGATGTGGACCAATCATAGGCTACCACGTGAAGATGATTTGGAATTAAAAAATTTTTGAAGAAAGTCTAGAAATTTCCAGAAAACAAAAAACGTGCAACGTGATCTTTTCAACTCTATTTATTTTCCATATTTGCGCAGCTTTCGGTGATTCATAAGACTAACTTGTATATTTTTCTGACAGGAACACCGCGGCAGCCTCAAAACTGATCCATTTCTGACATGTAGTTTCTTATCCATTTTAAGTCAAATCTTGGTAAAATTTAGGTATATTCTGCGAGTTTTTACATGGCATACACCATATGTCGAAATCAATTGATAGAGCTCCATTTGGTGCGAAAATATTAATATAGCTGCATTTTATATTAGAATTCTTCGGGAAAGTTCAAGTTGAGATATCTTGACCAATTCATATCAGAACTTAATTGAATTTTGGTCTACATTATACTACTTTTAGAGACCTACTTTGTGGTATATTTAGATTCTGTTAATTTGTCTATATATTAAAGGTATTGGGTTACGAAGCTACTGTACATATATGTTATTTTCCGATAAGAAATGTAATTTGTTTTGGGTTGTTTCTCATTGTTCTAAGCCTCGTTTTGAGCCCATTTTTTGTCTATAGACTTAGGGTGATGTAAGAATCATTGTACGAGGTTTGGTTTGGTATTTTGGGGTATGGGACCCACTTTCTCAATTTTAATCGTGATTGATGTATTCTCCCCTATTCCTTGAGATATTACAATCAAAATAACTGTATTTATGTTGTGATTCGTATTTTAATAGTTGACCAACATTTGGTGGAGGTAAGATAGGGTAAAACTTTCATGGACTGCTGCAGAGCATGTGGGTTGACCTTTTATGTAGTCTAGGCTTTTCTTACCTTTAGACTTAGATGAAATACATGTATTTTGGAAGTTGCTTATGATTGGAAGTCCTGAGTAAGATATGTATATATATCGTGAGGGTAATTGTTAGTTATATTTCTAGTTATGCATTTAAATACTGTTGTCATGGTTTGTTAACACCTGTCTTCCTAGATAGTCATTGTACATAGCATATGGGGTAACTACGATTATTTTGGGATACTTATGGTTGTTCTGGATTGTCTGTGACAACTATAGTAGCCGAGTTCTAGCGTTGTAAAACCATAATAAGGTCCGGTAAAGGCAGGATATGGGCTAATGGCCTATGAAAAGTATGTATTTTGGCCTAACTCCTATCTGTTGGAATATGTAGCCTAATTTTACTATGATACGCTGGATATGAGGTTGTTTGTTGATTACATGTCATACTGTGGACTGACTCTGTTATAGATATGGTTCCAATAGGACGGTTTGTTGCGGGTACCTATAATACAACTATACAGCGGACTGTTTGAATAGAGATATAACTCTAGTGGGCTTAGTTTTTTTGGATACTAGTGATATACCTATCAATCATTTTGGGTCTAGGGCCCTATTGATTATTTTTGGGTCTAGAACCTCGTTTACTCCTGGGGTCTGGGACGTTATCGTTTATTCATTGGTTCTTTATTATCCCGACACCTTAGCCTAGGCTTCAGATGACACTGCCCTAGATACACTTTGCATAGAGTCTTGTAGATACTTGGATGATTGTCCATATTTACTTAAAGTACTTGTGAGTGACTAGAATGCGGTGTATTTGGCTTTGGGTTAACATGACCTTGCATTACTCTATGAGATATAAATTTCTGTATATAGTTGTTAAGCCTTGTTCATTTATTCTCCTTACATGAGGCTAGGATTAGCTAGTTTTATCTGAAGGATGGTGACATACAGATGTGTGGGCTAGACTGTGTGGTATATAGATGTTGTGAGTTTCATCGCGCCTATGTTCCCTCTGGCATAATATAACTTTGGAGTTCTAGATCTAGACAGATTGGTTGAGTGAGTAATTATTTTGACACCTCAAGCCTAGATGAAGCTCCCTATCGCTATTCGAGCTTCGATGGTCACATCAGAGTGTCTAAGACCCGGGAGTCATGCCTCGTGGTCCGAATCCGATTACCTCAACTGAGATGCCGAGTAGTGGATGCTGATTCTAAGGTCTGAGCACTGGTTGACTATTCCAGTGTTCAATCCCTTATTTACTATTTTTGGGTTCGAGGCCTTATCAATTGTGTTAGGGGTATTCTTTCTCCTACGGGGGATATGTCCCACTATTATATATATGCATTGTTAACCATCTGGCCCTGACTGACTACCCCGACCGGAGACTAGGTCGGGAGGGGGTTTGAGGCCTCATTGATATTATAGGGGTTCGAGGCCCTGTGTGATACTGGTTACTTGATAGGTCGAGGACCTGATTGATTTCCTATGGATCCACACACCTATATACACCATAATTGTGTGTGGGTGTACCCTCTCGCTTATGGGGGCTCGTGGGGCATCAAGGCTTTGACACTAGAGCCTTACTCTCTTCTCTAAATAAGGAGGCACCTCTGGTGAGAGATTCTAAGTGTTGTGACCTAAAGAATCTCTTTGGGTGGAGGTACACTTAGGTAGCATGATATCCAATTGCGTAATGCACGAATTACAAAAATACATTAATAGAGTTATATTCTATCGCATGAACTCAGAATACAAGATAGTGCAACATTTCCAGATGTGCTATCGCCTTCTGCTTATAAGGTATGGTGCATAAGACACCCATAAGAAAGACTCCATTAGACACGACTTCATCGATTTCCTAGGACCCATGAACCTTGTGCTCTATTCACATGTTTGTCATGCACCGAGGGTATCCTTGGCATGGCCGGCACTTAGAAACTGTTGCTAGCCCCTAAGCAAATCACTTGGCCTCATCATATTCATTCAATTATAAATAACTGCCACGACCCAATCCTAGGGCCTAGACATGACCGTCGAATGGGGAACCTGAAGGAACCCCAATCAAGTCTTATTGCATATCATCACACATCCTTGGTTACAAAGGTAAGATAAAATGACATAAGAAACATAAACCAGGGAAGTTGGGACTAAGGGTGAGAGAATCATATTCAAATAGCTTGGATATCATAAGCGAGTCAAAGGTCAAGCGTAATATATATTTTTTCAACAACACCTCTGACATAGAACTTAGCAGGGGCAAAGACATGCAACCGAGCTCACCCTCATTGTCAAGTATATGCAAAAAGAAAAGATAGTCTTAAATACATAGCATGAGAAGATAGATATTGCCCTCAAACATGAGAACTCACCAACTTGCTTGATTGGATATCACTAGCCACTTGGAGGAGGATAATGACCAAATGGACCTCCGGTTCCTACATGGTAACATCATGTAGGCATAGAGTATACATTAGTACATTTGAATTTACTAAGTATGTGAGATACAATGCAACAAGAGATAGACATCATAGGTATAATGCATAAGCATAAACAATGGATATCATACTATCAATATGACATATACGAATGATGCTTGAAGTAAAATATTTTAGTAAATCATATGCTTATATAGAATTAGAGCATGCATAGGTATAGACCATCATAATAGACCAAGTGAGCTACTTCTCAACTCCAAGGCACACCATTCCTTGAATGGTGATTGAGGCTTGATAACCTCTCAACAAGGAAACCTACGCTTGACACCCCCCATCAAATTTTACATTAGGTCCAAGATTTATAGCACAAAACATACTAAAACAATCATACTTTCATAAACCCCAAATCACTGTGCAGTGAAATTTATTATAATCAATACCCATAAGTAAATCAATTTTTAAATGATGCAATTTAAGTAAGAAGGACGCTTAGGCACCATGGGTGGAAGAACCCAATGATTCAACACTACATACCTTGACCTTGAAGAATTTCTTGAAGAGGACTTTAATGGAGACTTGAAGCTTGAACGAATTCCTTAGATCTGTGTGAGGGTTTTGGGACTTGAATCTTTAGAGAAATATTAGTCTAAGTATTTGAGTGCGTATTGGGGAATGTTTAGGATGATATAAGGGTGAAATAAGGCTAGGTACAAGTGGAAACAAACTTAGGCCCAAGACCCTAAGGCCTTGGACCGAGATAAAAATTACTAGCAACAAAATCATATGTCCGCATCTGGTCCGCATTGCAGACCTATCGCAAAGGATAAATTTACACTCGTCCATGACAGTTGCGCGTTGCGGCCGCATCACAGATCGATTCTGGAAATCAAAATTTTGAAAATTGAAATTGTGATTTGACTGCTATAAAATTGGGGTTAGACCCTTACCCCATTAATTTTGACCCCCCGAACAAGAATATGAAGTCACATTTGCAATATCATGTACAAATTTTGAGATATATCGAATTTAAAATTCCAAGCATTTTGAGGCATATTTTTAGGAACTTTTTGGGCTCGTTTCAATATCTTCCCCTTGGGAACATTCATCCTCGAATGTAAAAGAGATGCACAAGACAAGAGTGATCATAACCAAATCGGCCTCAGCAAGAATGCAATACATTTCCAAAACTATTTCATAATCTCAGCATAAGTGTAAAATCATCATGAATTTGCTGACTTAAACAAGAATGCATATGAATGACATAGGGGATGAAATACAGGGCCTGGAATCATAGAAAAAGGACTTGACTTGTTGTTATAAGCTTGAATAGAATGAAAGAAATACGAATATTGCTTTTCCATGTCCGCATCGGCTAACTTGAGAACCACATACTAATAGATGACTCTTCCAAAATGCCTTGACGAACTCTACATCATTATCAATCAATCTTCACTCATATTCACACATCTTCTCCACCGGACCTCCTCATAAGTCAACTCTTCTATCACAACACCCACAACTTCAAGGAGTTCTATAGCACTGGAGTCACCAATATATCCCCTCAACCTAGAAGAATGCAAAACTGAACGAACCATGACCATAGCCAACTCCCATCCAAAAGCAACCTTACCAACTTCCTCTACACTCTAAAAGGACTAACAACTATAACTAAGTGTCAACCTTCACCAAACCTATTCAACTTGTTGCCAAGAACTACCTTCTCCCCCTTGGGGAACAACCTCCACTCTACCCTCTCTCACCCAAAACTTCCAACCCTAATAAGATGGAATCGAGGCCTTGCTTAATCAAGACCTCTCTGACCCAAGAATATTTGGAACCAACAAGAATACTACACCACCATGCTCAACTTCCTCTAATGCTAGGCTACCGAGAGCACCGACCTTAACATTAGCCTTACAAGGAAAATAATGCACATCCATATCATGACCCTTAAAGAATTCTAGTCACTTTCTTGTTATCCTTTATTAACACCTGTCATATTTATCAAACAACTCCCATCATCTAAGACTTGTGCACTACCCCCTAAAGGATTCACAAGCTTTATTCAAATGCATATTTCAACACTAAAGACCAACACAAGAATAACAAGGTAGGGACTAAAGACCCAATTCATGAAACCAAAAAATATAGCCAATGCACGATTCAACAAAACAACTCCACCAATACTAATAATGCTTACTTAAGGACAAAGCTCAAACAAAACGTCAACCTTAATGAAGCGACTAATCCATTGTAGCTGACCAAATAGAACGAGCATCCTCAACTATCATATTACAACCTTACGGGTTGTACATTCATTGGAACATGCTATGCAAGTAGCCTAAACTACCACAAAAACTCCAACACATCAAACTAAGTTCAATGAAGATCACAAGGAAAGACTTCTATGCAATAACAACATGGGAAACCCTTAGAGATCAATTGAACCTTAAGACAAGAATGGACCTACCTCTTTTGCTATCACTTAATAAACTCCCACTCAAAGACTAACTCACTAGGGAATCGGGATCTAACTCTATGAGTCCCACCATACATGAAGACACAATATGCACGAAACCATACCATCCATAGAATGCATTCAAATCCACCACATCAACTCTAACAAGACACAAAGCAAGACCCTATGCAATACGAACCCGAACCAACACCTATGAACCTTCTGGCAACAATATACTCAACAAAAGGGTATAAATCAAAGGTCCACACAAAAAATTGGGCACATAAGAAGCCCTACTAGGAACCAAAATGAAAAGAGAAGAAATAGGGCACACCGGCCCTATTAGTAATATAGACCAAAGCCAAGGAAACTTTAACTTACCAATAATAGCATCGGGCATCTCATCCCCTCCTTGAGCCACTTGACCAACATGACCGCCTCAATCGAAAAGTCGACCACCCTTACACCCCCTTCGAACAAATGGACAATCCAATAGCTTGTGACCCACTTTACTACATCCCAAGCAAGCACTAGTGTTCCACCGACATGGGACACTGTGGTTCTTTCCATACCTTCCACACTTGGGATTAGTCATCCCACCATCACCACCTTCCAATTGTGCAAGAGGGATACCACCAACCTTTGGCTCAAATCCACCACAAACCAAGTAAGCATTAGAATTATTCAAACATTGGCCACCATGGCCCTCCTCATACTTTCGAAATTAAGGCCTTTCTACCCCGTCATCACCTCTTTTACCCCTTTTACGCTTTTGAGGACACTCCTTTATTGTGTGACCAATCACTCCACAACCATAACAAGCATTAGTACTTTTCAAGAATGGGCCATCATGGCCTCTACCATATTTTGGGCACATAGCATAAGGAATCACACCATCTCTATCTCTCCCCTTGGAACTTTGGAATTTACCCTCAACACGGGCCCTCTTGGCCTCACTATCTCTCCCCCACTAGAAGAAGTCTTGGGATCACCCACTTGTTTATTGAGTTAAGTTGCTAATGTTATCACCGCTTTGGCCATTACCCATACAACATTTCAAACCTCCGCATTTGATATATCACCATCTTAAGTAGTTTAAGACATATAGTGAAATATAATGGTTAGGGGTTAGTAATAAGCCCTAGAGGGCCTAACTCTATGGCACTACTTAGATCATGAAGAAGTGAAACATTTCCTTGAACACCTCATAGCCTCCTACTCATAGATGTGGTGCACGACACAACCGTGAATAAGACTCTAATCGACGTGGTGTCTTGGACTTCGAGGATCTAACAACCCAGTGCTCTAATATTACATTTGTCACGACCAATGCCTGGGGCCTAGACGTGACCATCGAATGGGGAACTCGAAGGAATCCAAAACAAGTCTCATTGCATATCACCACACATCCTTTGTCACAAAAGTAAGATAAAACAACATAAGAAACATAAACAAGGGAAACTGGGACTAAGGGAGAGAGAATCATATTTAAATAGCTTGGATATCATAAGTGAGTCAAAACTCAAGCAAAATACATATTTTGTCGAACAACACCTCTAACTTAGAACTTAGCAGGGGCCAAGACAAAGAATCGAGCTTACCCTCATAGTCAAGTATACCCAAAAAGAAAAGATAATCTTAAATACATAATGTGAGAACATAGATATTGCCCTCAAACGTGAGGACTCACCAACTAGCTTGATTAGATATCACTAGCCACATTTAGGAGGATGATGACCAAATGGAGCTCCAGTTCCTACATGGTAAAATCAGGTAGGCATAGAGTATGCATTAGTATTTTGAATATACTAAGTATGTGGGATGCAAAGCAAAAGGAGATAGACATCATCGACAAAATTTACAAACATAGACAATGGATACAACACTATCAATATGACATATATGAGTGATGGTTGAAGTAAAACATGTTAGAGAATCATATGCTTATATAGAATTATGCAATGCATAGGAATAGACCATCATCATAGACGAAGTGAGCTACTTCCCAACTCCAAGGCACACCATTCCTTGAATGGTGATTGAGGCTTGATACCACCTTAACAAGGTAACTGAGGCATGATAGCCCCTCACCAAATCTTATATCAGGTCCAAGATTTATAGCTCAAAACACACTAAAAGAGTCATACTTTCCTAAGCTGTAAATCACTGTGCAATGAAATTTATTATATTCAAGACCTATAAGTAAATCAACATTTAAATCATGCAATTTAAGTAATAAGGAGGCTTAGGGACCATGGGTGGAGGAACCCAATGGTTCAACACCACAAACCTTGATCTTGAAGAATTTATTGAAGAGGACTTTAATGAAAACATGAAGCTTGAAGGAATTCCTTAGATCTAGATAAGCGTTTTAGGACATGAATCTTGAGAGAAATATTAGTCTAAGTGTTTGAGTGAGTATTGGTGAATATTTAGGATGATATGAGGGTGAAATAAGGCTAGGTATAGGTAAAAACATGTTTAGGAACACTTAGGCCCAAGACATAAAAGTCTTGGACCGAGAAAAAAATCACTGGCAACAAAATACACAGGTCCACGTTTGTTCCCGAAAGCGGACCTATCGCAAAAGAAAAACTTACACTAGTCCCCGACAGCTGCACGTCGTGGCTCTATCGTGGATAGTTTTGGAAATCAAAATTTCGAAAAATTGAAATTGTGATTTGATTGCTATAAAATCGATGTTATACTCTTTTCCCTCTAATTTTTACCCCCTGAACAAGAATATGAATTCCTATTTTAAATATCACATACGAATTTTGAGATCTATGGAATTTTAAATTTTGGGCATTTTGAGGCACATTTTCGGGTACTTTTTGGGGTTGTTTCAGTAACAGCAGAAGACATCAATAATCAAGAAATAGTTATGAAAGGTAATAATGAAATAATAATCATAGGACAAAGGAAAAACAACATAGCAATCAAACTGAATATGACTAGTATTAAAGAAACTAGCCATAATCCAATCGCAACTAAGTTGTCTAGTCTACGAAGCCTCTAAATCATCTGACCAAATGGTACAAACTACAGGTCCTTATCTACCTTCAAAATAAATAAAAAGGAAAAGCTTAAGGCTATTCTAATGGAAAACATGGTATTCTCTGAAAGCAAGTGAGGACTCACAAATCAGCAGAAATTAACGAGTCCTTAGTGGGGCACCTGTTGATGAACGCTAGTACCTGTCTCTACATCATCAAAGAATGCAGTCCCAAATGGACGTCATATATGGAATGAACGAGTATGTAAAATGGTAGAATGAAAGATGTAAAGGATGAATAACATCACTCAAATAGCTAAACACAAGAAGTATGAAACTCAATTAGCAAGTTAAGAGTCTAAAGTAAGAATGCAATTTAGATATGACCATTCATTTACCATCTAATACAATCCACTTAGAGTACTATCAAGACCTATATGGGAGATTCTCTAACTGAAAACCATCACCACTGAGCCAGTGATGATACAATGGAAAGATGTCATTTCCACATTCATGCTAAACCTTGCAATGCTATAGGACATCCCATTAATGGATCCAAAATTAATAATATCAATTCCTCCCATAGGGACAATAGTGAAATATCTAGTTTCACGGTTCAATCCTCTCTTATGATGGACATATTGTTATTGAGTTTGAGTTGGACTTGCTCTTACTCAATTCGATGGTCAATACACCTCCCAAGACTCAACAAGCTCATAAGAAACCAACCTTATGGTTAACTCATTTAACTAGTCTCGTTGAATATTTCACAACTAAATTCATCATATAACGTATCAAGTATTCAATTAGGAACATTCTTACAGGATTAACTCATGACTCATAAAAGCTCTCTATCATGCATCATTCCAACTTGTAGTGTTCGGGAAACAAAAGTAGAGTTAAATCATTTAGGAATTCTATAGACTCTTTATGATCATATTATACTCATGCATACCCATTTAAGATGTAATGACCCATTAATTCATTTTGAGATATAGTGTTCCGTACGTTATAAAAGATTTATCTTGTGAATTTTAAAATTGATTTTTGGACTATTCAATAGTTTTCATTATTTAATTAAGGTTTAATTCAATATAATTCATTTAATTAGTGGATTAAAGTAATAATTTAGTTAATATCCTTTAATAATAAGTTGCGCACATTTCTACCCTAAACTTTTATTCATAATATCATAAACACTTAATACAAAGGAAGAGAATAATTACCTTGGTATTTTGGGACAAAAATCACAATTTTTCTCTTCCTTTTCCTTTCATTTACTTCCCCACTTTACTTTTTCTTTCTTCATTTTCTTTTTTCTTTTTTGTTTCTTCCTCTTTTGTTCTCTTTCAATTCTTGTTTCTTTTTCATAGGCCTACATTACTCTTAACACATTTTACATCTTTTCATATAATCATCTTTTCATAAGACAAACCCCTTGATTTATACATATAATCCTTTTGATGCTTGACAAATAGAGTGGGTACTTGGATGTGAGAGTTAAACAGTATTCGAAGGGCTAATTGCCAGTTAACCCCTGGCTATACCTTGTGCATCTACCGTTATGTTCCTATTATGATGGTTATATTGATTTGCAGTTCTCCTGATTCCTTGGTGACTATATTTTGGGATAGATGCTATGCCTAGGGGTTTAATTATGTTGTCTCTTATTGGATGGGACACTATTGCACTATCTGTTTAGCTGTCGTCCACTCTACCTTGGTAACCTATTGTCATTGTCAGTTGGTAGGGGTTGTGTTGTCCGAATTCCTGGCTATGCTTGCCAGTGGGGATGTTGATCATTTTGTTAAGTTTTCTTCTCCTTGAATTATGGTTTGACATTGTTAGCTTCATTACCTAGCTTATCACCTACTTGAGTATGGGTTCCGAGCTTCTTTTATCCTGGATCAGGAATAGAGGTAATGAAAGGTCCTTTTCATTAGTGAGGGGTCAAGTAAAGTGACGCTTTAGGATGGTGATATGGTAATTAAGACTTTGATGACAAAGTAGTTTCCTATAGTTGTGAGTCTCAAACATGCCTCCTACTTGTTTACCCCAATTACTGCTAGACAAGGATGTTGTATTGTTAGAAAAATTAGATTACCATTAATCAAGACCAGGAAGTAGGATATTCCAAAAAATTTCCTCCGGACCCATCATGGTTATTACATGATTCTTGTTATGTTGTTGGGATGATTAATGCCCCTGTTGTGTTTATGAATTTAGTGACTTGTTTGTACTAGACATATTGTTTTGGTGGATCTGTTGGGGTCCCTACATGCTTAGACTTGATTTATTAAGTACTATATTATTGTGGTTGAGATGTTAGGTGTTGAAATAGCTGGATCTTAGGTAGTTGGGACGATATGTGTCATGTTGGATTTGGGAAGTTGGCTATGAGCTATATAACATTGATTTGTTATAAATCCTGATTACCTGATTTTGGGGCTAGAGAGTATGTGATGGTTGTGAGGGCACAAGTGACTAGTATGTTGATCATCAGTTGTGTTATGGATAGCTATCGTCATTCTGAAGCTACTAATGATTGTTGAATCAATAAGTTGTTATATTAGGATGGTGGGCTGACAACTTATCACAGTTATGATTACTATTCTTACTATGATTGACTTACTGAATTGCAAGAGAAAATGGCCTAGGTCATTGCGGTAAAATGTATTTATATTAGCTATTGCATGTAACTGAGTTTGTATCAATGAGTCGAGAATCCACCTAAGATTAAGCTGTAATGATTGCATGCATAGGGGAATGGGAAACAAGGTAAGATTTGAATATGTGAAATATGGCTAAAGTAGGGTATAATTGCGATTAGTTGTGTATCGGCTAGTATGCTGAAGGAACATATATTTAGTCCATTAATATCATGTTATGTGTTAGCAGATTGAGTTGATGGGCTGAGAGGTTGAGCTTTTGAGCATTCCTTATAAATTTTTATACTGATTCTCGCTTGCATACTAACAGGTTATGATATTTCTAATTAGTTGGAGCGGCCAGGACCTTTGTTGGATACTGAGCATGCTTACAATTTTTCAATTCTCTCTCTACTATGTGTTTAGGGTTGGGGTCCCTATGTTGCTCAGGTGGAAGTCTTCATATATGTCCTCATTCTTACTTTAATGGATAAAAGTTGTATTCATGAAGGATGTTGCAATGACCCTCTAGGTAATTTTGGTACTTCCACAAATATTTTTGCAGATTGCGCATTAGAATAGTAACCTCAAGTTATTTTCAACTTATTTACACTGATTGGTCAGTCATCTGGTGAATCGTTTGACAATTATACAACTTTTCGAGTAAACTTTTTGAGATTGTAACCGTAAAATGAATTTTTAGGTAAAGTTCTAGTAAATGGCCTCGGAGTAAAATTCTAATAGTACCATCAATTCCGAAATGACAAATCTGGGGTGAGCATTTTTAGTGCAATTATATCGAGTTTTACAAATTTAGCTATCGAAATGGGTCACTAGTTGACTATAATCAATGTCATTGGTAAATGTGTCCCAAATGGAAATTTTGACCGTACCATTGTATTCAGAATGTCAAGTTTGGTCTAGTAGGACCTTCCGTTCGATTGTTGGGTCTTCCGGATGAATTTTGAACCCTTCAATAGACTTCGATATTCTCAAATGAGACCCGTATAGGATAAAACGACCTCCAACAGAAATTTTGACTACACCGCTGAGTCTAGAATGCTATGTTCTATAAAATTTCATATATGGATTGACTAGGTGAGTCCGAAACATCAAAATTAAGGTTGAGCAATTAGTGAAGGTTAAATGCGACGCAGTTGATATGGGCCAATCACAGGCTGCCATATGGAGGCAGTTTAGAATTAGGAAAATTTTACATAAAATGTGAAGAAGATTCTAGAAAATTTCTAGGAAACAAAAATATTTCAGCATGAAAATTTTAAACCCTATTTGTATTTCGTATTTGAGCGGATTTTATTGATTCAAAATAATAACTTGTATGTTTATCTGACCAAAACACTGCGGGATCTTCAGAAACTTATTTTGGAACATCGTCTAAGGTAAAATTTGATGTCTTCCTACTATATATTGTCTAATTTTCAAAAACATTGTGTCATGATCCAAGTCTAGGGCTTAGACATGACACGATGAATGGGGAACCTGAATGGACCCCAAACAAGCCTCTTAGCATATCACTTACACATCTTTGGTCGTGGAAGCAAAATAAATATAAACAAGTTAGATAATTAAAATGGGAAACGATACTAAGGAAAATCTTTGATAATCATAAAAGCATAAAAGAGTCAAGCTCATAACATTTACATATATAGTATTCAACAACACCTCTAACTTAGAAAGGAGCGGTGGCCAAGACACTCCGGGCTCACCCTCATAATAATAAGTATTGAACATGAGAAGGAGTCTCAACATAACACGAAATAAGTAGATATGTCCTCGAAATTGAGGACTCGCCAAAGCTTTCTCCGAGAATCGAACTAGCCACATGAAGGAAGATGATCAAAAGGAGCTACGGTTCCTACATGGTGATATCATGTAGGCCTAGAGTATGTGTTAGTACATTTGAATGTACTAAGTATGCAGGATGCAATGCTACAAGGATACAAATCATTATATTTGTAATTCATACATATGGGAAATAAATATAATCTCAATATGACATGGATGATCAATGCTTGTAAAACATTCAACTTGCTTAATAAATAATAGATAATACATATGTGGAAAGAGACCTTAACCGACATAGACCAAGCTAGCTTCTACTTTGAATCTAAGGCATGAAACTCCCTTGGTAAGGTGATAGAGGTAGACCACCCCCTTCACAAGGTGATCATGGCATGTCACCCCCTCGACAAGATGTGGTCTACTCGCCATGGTAAACCATACAATGAATAATCTGAGGCACGTCACCCCCTTGTCAAATTGATCGAGGCATGTCACCCCCTCGATAAGGTGTGGTATAACTAGATAGATCCACTAGTATATCAAGGGTAGTAATTATAATCCTATGGTGGCACATAATTTAGAGACTAAAGAGTTCATATAAGGACCCCTTGACTCGAGCCCCCATCTTAAGCCTCAATCGGTGTTATGTCAAATCCCATGAAATACATGAAATAATCACACTTTAATCATGACATGAATAACTTGTAAGAGACATTATAACATGACTTGAGTATCTCATAACCATTCTTAACCTCTAGTAGTAAGCCTAACTTAAACATGAGAGTAAATCATAATCATACATGAACCCTTTCTTTAACATGAATGGCTCACAAGAGGTAAAAATCTTTTAATAGGGATTAACTTGATACTTGTAAAATCATAAATACTTTTCATGAATTCAATACATAGTTGAAAGTCCTCAATTATCATGAAGTCACTTGACCGGTAGATCATGTAGTAGATCATCAATAAATTGATAATTCTTATCATGTCAGTTTATCAAACAAATGGTAGGTTCATGATACTTGTTCAAAATCATGCAATTCAAGAGAAAACAAGACGAGTAAGCTAAATGAAAATCAACCCACTAACATGGTAGTAAAACCCTCAGGTAGGGTACCTTGAATTCCATCACAAAGCTCATAATAGTTCATAGTTTCATAGCTCAAAACGTCCATAGTCTCAATAGACAAAATCAATTCATGGCACAAGCTTGAGATAAACATTCATGCATAATCAATCAATACTTTGTAAAACCCAAGCATGATTTATTTTCATATTTCATAAAAACAGATACCCATAGTTAATACAACTTAAAAACATGCAAGTTTCATAAAAAGAGAAGGTTCGGCTCCATGGGTAAAAGGACCCATGGAAGAAGACCGACATACCTTAAACCTTGAATTCCAAGAAATGACCTTGAAATAGACTTAGAGCATGAAATGAGTCCTTAAGTTTCAAAATTGAGCTTGAAATCCTTATATTTTAAAGAGAGAATTGATAGTCTTAGAGAGGTTTTAGAGATGGTTATGTGAGCTATATGGTTGAAAAATAGCTAAGTTTGGGAAATTTCATGTTTAAGTGGGCATTGGGCTATGACCCCAATGCCCTTGGGTGAAATAAGAAAACCAAGGAAATTATTGCACTGGTCCGTGCCCCAGGCATGACATGGACTAGACACGGAGGTCAAAATACACAGTGGCACGCCCCAGGCTCGTTGCGCCCTAGGCACGGACAAACACTACTAATCATAAAATTAGCGAAAATTATTTTTCGCGATGGGTCATGTAAAATCTTATTATACCCATTTCCCATCCAATTTTACCCTCTGATCGAGAATATGAAGAATGATTTTCAAAATCATACACGAATTTTGAGATACATGGAAATTATGATTATGTGGCATTCAGAAGCACATGAGGGGTGTTTCAATATCTCCCCCTTGGGAACATTTGTCCTCAAATGTAAAAGAAACATGTGTAAGAGAAGTAATTTTGAAGATTTCAGCCTGACATGAACGCAACCAATGCACTTAATATCATTTTGAAAATTCTAAATATGAATGTAAAACATCACCATAAACTTGTTGCCATAAACATGAATGGATGCAAAACGACACGAGGGGTGAAACTTAAGACTTGAAATATTATATAGGAATCAAGTTAGTACCTTCGGCTTGAGTAGAGTGGAAGAGATATGGGTATCACCTTTTCATGTCTGCCTCGGCTTCCCATGTGATACTTTCAACTTGTTGATTCATCCAAAGGTCCCTGACGGATGCAACATCTTTGTTCATCAACCTCTTCACTTGTCTATCCAATATGTCTACCTAGACCTCCTCATAGGTCAAATCATCTTCCACAACACCCACAACCTCAAAGGGCACTATAGCACTTGGGTCACCCACATACTTCCTTAACATGGACACATGGAAGGCTGGATGAACCATATTCATATCAATAGGAAACTCCAACTCATATGCAACATTACCAATTCTTCTCAAACACTCTAGAAGGACCCTCAAACCGTGGGCTCAATTTCCCTTTCTTGCCAAACCAGACCATACCTTTCATAGGTGAGACCTTCAAGCAAACCCAATCATCAACATTATAATTAAGATCTCTTCTACTCACATCGGAGTTGGACTTTTTTTTTTACTTTGGGTTGTCTTCAGTCTCCCCTTATCAACCTCACCTTCTCCAAGGCTTCCATAACAAAATCCAGACCAAATCAAACAACCCACCCTGGGATCTACAACGCCAACCATATAAATCTTCAATGTAGCCATGTCAATTCTTGTGTGGTAGCTATTATTGTAGGAAAACTCAATAAGTGGAAGATGTTCATCCCAGCTACCCTTGTAACCCTTCTGGTAGAGCCATGATAGGAGTGGAGGTAAGCTTGTCTTTCAAAGTTTGAAAACTCTCTTCAAATTCATTGATCCAAAAAAATTTTTCCTTCTTTTTGGTCAATTTTGTCATAGGGAAAGTAATAGAAGAAAAGCCATTCTCAAACCTCCGGTAGTGTTACACCCCAAGTCCCATTAGGGTGGACCGATACCCATTGCCGATAAGGCTCGAGAGAACCAACCTATACTTATGCACTTTCTATACATTTTATAAAGGAATTCTATACTCAATATGTCTGTATGCAAGTAAACATTGATATAAGCCAAAATAAAATGCATGTGACTAGGCCGTTGGGGCCATGGTATTAAAAGTAAAAAAACATAACCACACTTTAATTTACATAGTCTACAAAGCCTCTAAATAAAAGAGTATCTAGTAAGTGTCGGGACAGGCCCCACCTCGAATATCTATACAATGCAAACATATAAACTTTAGACACACACAAAATCTGGAACAACCTGGAGCTTGGTAACAGCAACTGGATGTCCTGTACTCTACTGGGGAGATCTACTAGCACCTGTACCTGCAGCATGAAATGCAGGTCCCCCACAAGGGACTC